>QGMG01000070.1:0-63719 GCA_007825325.1 Lachnellula cervina | reverse complement strand
ACACATACATCAAGATAATGAGAGCAAGAGATTGTCAAGGATCTCAAAATGGTGACACTGGGGGAGGGAAATCATGAGACAGATCACGTGTATTTTTCTACCCCATGTCACACAACACCTCGCAAGTCACAGGGAGAGCGAGTCCGCCCAAATGCGATGATACTCCATACGAAACATGCCATCTGTTTCTTCCCCTTTTGCTTTTCAACTGCCAACATGGCTATCGGCGCCGACATATGCTTCACCGAGCGGTCGGATCGCGCTTTGAGAAAGGAGCCGAGGTTCATCAGAATAGCACGCGTCAATTAATATCTCTTCAACCCCCTTTCTCGCTGCTCCCTCGATTCATTCACGTCAGCCCCAGCAATTTTCTGCAAACCGTCAGCACTGAGTTCCTCTGTAGCCATGGCCTATGACGCTCCCAAGAAATATTCAGCAAAACTGCCGGTCTTTGAACGTCTGCAGCTCGCGGTTAAGCTACATTGGTACAAATTCATCACCTCGATTTACATCAAAGTTGTACAGTTGCCTGGTATCCGGGATAGTTCGACACTTCCAACTTTCACAAAAGTTTACTCCTGCCAACCAAGTCTGACAAATCGTGTGTTCGTCCCACGATCCTGGAAGAGTGGAGATGCGCTCCTTCCTCTTTACATCGATATCCACGGTGGCGGCTTCGCTCTCATGAACCCAACGTCGGATGACAAGTTCTGTTCCTATTTCTCCAATACCAATAAGATTCTCGTGATCAGCTTGGATTATCCTAAAAGCCCGCAATACAAATTCCCGGTTCCGGTTGAGGCGGTGGTGGATCTCGTCAACGCGGTTCTGCATGATGAAGCTCTGCCTTTCGATGAGAACAAAGTCGCCATCGGAGGCTTCAGCGCTGGAGCCAATCTCACACTTGCAGTAAGCCAACACGAGAGTCTTCAAGGCAAGATTAAAGGCGCTGTCTCTTACTACCCACCCGTGGATTTCACAACGCCGATGGCAGTCAATCTGGCAGCGAGGCCTAAAGACGCTGGACCGGACATGATCGAAAAAGGCGCTCCTATGTTTAACTTTGGATACATCGCACCGGGGCAAGACCTAAGGGATCCGCTGCTCAGTGTTTCCTATGCACCGCGAGAGAAACTGCCTCCTAAGCTCTACATCATCGGATGTGCACATGATGTTTTGTGCAGAGACGCTGAGATCATGGCTAAGAAATTTGCAAATATTGAGGATACCGCGGATACTTGGGAGAAGAACGGTGTGAAGTGGGAGAAGATCATTGGCGAAATTCATGGTATGATGAGACAAGTACTCTTACCGTGGACATGGAGAATGGCTAATCATGATACCTAGCATTCGATGTCTACCCGTCCTTTGGAGCCGTCAAAATTAGACGGGACAAGAGAAGAGTGGAAATGCATGAGAGTGTCGCTGAATGGCTGTTCCGTGAGGTGTATTCTTGATTAATGAGAGGAACGAGAGCGCGATGGCTACAACTCAAGCGATAGGAGGGTCTCAAGAATACCGGAATTTAGAAAATACCCCTTTACTTGTCAAGAAGTTGACTCCGTCGTCACCAATACTACTGTACGAAGAGACTTGTGAGTCCAATTAACTTCAGTCCAATTACCTACTAATCATAGCTGATGATGCCAGCAAACTTTAAAATCTCAGTCACATACTTCCTCACGAATTCCATTTCCAAATGGTGTGTTACAAAAAGATACATGGCTAGGGAAGAAATGCACGTGAAGACTTAAAGCCCATGGTGTGCCCCAGGCTTTGTTTCTACCTAAAATACGAAGTTTTTTTCAAGAACTCATGACAGGAATATGTCGCGGAGACACCAAGAGGCACTTTCTATACGCGTGGTGTTCTTAACCCCTGGTTTTGAAAAGATCTATGTCGATAGTTGGGATCAATGCTAACAGTACCAAGATAACGAGCTGCCAGGAGTCCTATCAAGGTGCCAACCGTATTTCTAAATCTGTCAATTTTGCTTCATTGTGGTTCTGGGCCTCGCGATTCAGATTGTTTCAAACCTTACGGAAGCGTCGCTGGGACCTCTAGCGATCTCAAACCGCGAAAAGCAAGTGCTATGCCAAGATTTAGCAGGTATCACGCTTGAATACCAAGAAGTCTGCGGTCACATCTCAAACAATATCGCGACTTCGGCTGAGCTGCAAGATATCTATTCAAGTGCTGATCAAAGGCTTGACAACCGTGCTGAAGCTCAAAGTTGATTGTCACCACTTCCTCCTTTGGCATTTCGATCGTGTCACTTGGCGTTTAGTAAAGCATTGGCATTTCTCCGACAAGCTAAACCTTTTCGCTTGGCCACTCGGGTGAGATTTCACTCGTTCCCGAAGATATCGTGGCGCGCAGATGTTGGGGTTTACCCAGACAGTGCATTAAGTACCGAAAGATCTGGGGTAAGGCCTCTTGTCTGTCTACTACTCCATGAACTTGTATAAAAGTCTTGCCTACCGCCGAGTCTTGTCCTTCTAGCTGTGCTCACTTCTTTCAATCCCAACCCTTTTTGCTTCTTCAGAAGCTCGACGCCTCTCTTTGACTTTCTAATATATAATCTCCTCCAAGCCAAGACCCATCTTTTCCCAAGCCATATCCAAGAACCAACATGCATTCCCAACTCACCCTCCTCCTCTTATCCCTCCTAGCCGCCAAAACAATCGTCGCCCTCCCTCTCAACATCAACCTCGGAGCATACTCGCCCGCCTTGGTAGTCGGTGATGGCGAAATATCATTTGGCGGCAAACAAGACGTGGCCAACCTAATGAACGCTCTCGAAGGCGCCGCCGTCTCTAGCGCGACAGCCAATGGTGTCGCTGCACCCCAACCAGCTGCTGCTGCAACAACACCTCTACCTACAGCAGCCCAGACCCAGACCCAGGCCCAACCAGCGACTCAAGCGGAAGTCTCCCCAGTCACTCCGGATCAGCTACAAGAAGCTGCCCAGATTACCTCTCTGCAAGGCATAGGTAAGGAAATCGCGCCTCGTGTGATTTCTTTGGCGGAGGAGGCGGAGACGGTGGAGAAGGAGAAGAGGGATATCAATGGGTTTAACGCTGCGTTGAAATATGCTACTGGGGCTCTTACCACGAGCCCCAAAGTTCAGCTTGGCACTGGTGCAGAGGGCTCTGGCGTCGGTATCTTGCAAGATGCTGGTAGTAATCGTCCTGCTGCTGCTGCTGCTGCGGTGAAGGCGAAGGCGAAGGCGAAGAGAGATGAGATCCGTGGAAGTGGAAGTGGAAGTGGAGTGGCTCCTAAATCGAGAACCACCGTTACTACTGTGTATGTCCGTGGAGGTCCTGGTCTTGCTCTTGCTCCTGCTAGTATGTTTCTCTTCCTTCTTCATTCTATCAGACTGAGACTTCTGGAGAGGGAAAAGAAAGCTAACGGAAGTAATGAATAGTCAGGGGAAGAAATCTCGAAGAATCACCTGTAGCTGAGCGTGCACCGAGCCCTGGTATCGATGGCGTTAGTTTGAATGTGGCGGAAGGGCAGGTCGCTGAGCTGACGTTTGTGGAAAGGAGAGAGCTGAGGGATGAGGATGAGGAATAGATTGGAGAGAAAGTGAAGTTGTGAAGACTTCTTTCTGTATTACGAGGGTGACTTTGACGTCATTGATGGAAATTTTATACAAAGGGGTGTTTTTTGCCGGCCAGGGTGCTAGATTAGTTGGGTATGTATCGTATTCATTATTCGTTTCTTTCTTTACTGTATGTTTTGGGAATCGCTTCCTCCTAGAGAATATCCAGAAGATAAATAGAAGGCTTCCAAAAGATTACTTTATTCTGCACTTTGCCATTCTGCTCTTCTCATTCCCCTTCTCTGTCTCCCCATTTTCGATTTCGATTTCGATCTCGATTACAACTTGATGCCATGATGGGAAGCAGGGGAATGGAAGGAACGTTTTTTCTTGGCGGAATAAAATACTGTTGTCTAGTATAGTATAACTAAGTTCCATTTCATGCATGCACATCAGCTCTTCTTACCCAAACACAGATATACATACGGTACTTACTTGACGCGACGATGGTGCAAATCGCGTAACGTGCCTAGAGAAATCTTCAAACGCTTGAAATGCCAAGATGGATAACAGGATGGATGGATCATGCAACTAGCATATCCTGAGTATCTCTAGTCTAGTAGACCCGATGTAATGTCGTACATTAGTCGGGGGATTTGTACTCGTAAGTAAAGATTAGGTGCTGTTGGTGTGTTTCTTGTGAGGTGTCACGGCTTGCGAATGGCTGTGTACTATGTGGAAACCGGTCGTGTTGTGCAGCTACAGTAGCTGTGGATTAAGGGCTCTAGATCTCTCTTCGTAGGCCTTTTTGGCGTCGGTGTCTACGGGCGAGCTTGATGGGATGTGGTGTTCGATTATATTTGGTGGGGAGGAGACGAGAATGAGTGCGGGTGCTGGTGCTGGTACTTGACATGATACAGTGTGTATATCTGGCTTGGCTTGACATGATGTCTAATGATACGTGACTGGAGGCAGCGATGACATTTTGATAGTGGAGGGTATGGTTTGTACTGTAGCGCTGAGCGCTTGAAGTTCTGTTGTCAACTGCTCTATATTAGCAATGGTGATTGCAAACTACTGGCTTCTTCTGGAACTCTGTGACTTTTTAATTGCATTTCATAGGCTCATCTATGGAGAAGCCATACTGTACCGGTATATCGGTTTATCCCGCAGGATTCAGGAGGGGCAAAGTGGGACGAAATTCGATATTCTGTTTACCTCTCTTGACGTCATGAGAAACTTGCCTACAGTAGTAGATGAGAAGTTTTGGAGTGTTAAAATCTGTGAAAATGAGGTTTACTTAAAAGTACATTATAAAGTTATTCGAGGTTTTTGTGGTTTTGCACGGAATACAGTAGCCCCATTCACGACGGCATCCCTGCGTCTCCAACGTATCCGACCCATCATTTGCACCTCACCACAACCTTCAACCACATGTGTGGTATATTTACCTGTATCGCAAAGTTACACAATCACAATACATGTCAGTTCAACAGCGGCGAAAGCCGACTGATAAAGGTAATACTAAACCGTAACTTGGTTCCGGAAGCAGAAGGTAGCTAGGCCGTCTACTCTTGGCGATGGCCAACATCTTCCACTCACGTTTCTAGAAGATCGGCATAAATGCACATGTTAAGCAGCTCCCAGCAGCTCGTCATGTGCGACATGGAATTGGATGCCGTATATTCGGAGGATCGGGGCGTACCTGAATAGTGGTGGTGTCCTCTACCAAATCCGCGCCCACCATTCGACTGTCGATCAGGGTCGGGGGGTCAAGTCTGGTTGCTAGCTGTTACTTTATTTCTCAACCAGCCTATGAGGATGGGAATAGCGCTGCAGTACCGGCGCGAACTAATTCACCTTCTTCAACGGGGTCCCCCTCCCGCGGCTTTTGAACCCCAAGGAAGCCTTGCCTTACACTAGTTCCTTTACCTCCATATCGCAGATCACCTTGAATCTACAAAAACTGTCATGATATCCCTCTCGAACATGAAATATTTTCTCTGAGTGCCGAGTATTGTACTGTATCTGCTTCTGTTTTTCATCATGGCTGTTTTCGCCACAAGAGTTGTGTTGGCTTCTCTCTTAGCCTTGCCAGTGGCACTGGGCCTTGGAACCCCCAAGACGTGCTCAAATCCCGCATTGAGCTGCTCTACCTCCACTTCCACCGATCTCTGCTGCCTTAACTCTCCCGGGGGACAATTACTTCAGACACAGTTTTGGGATACAAGCCCCTCTACGGGTAAGTGCTGAACGAAAACTCTCCTCATATCTATTGCTGAAGAGTATTTCAGGACCGTCAAATTCTTGGACAATCCACGGCCTATGGCCTGACCATTGTGATGGCACATATGATTCCAACTGCGATACAAGCCGCGCATACACAAACATCACCGACATTCTGAAGTCTTTTGATAAAACGGACCTCTTGGACTACATGAACTCGTACTGGCTTGATGAAGACGGAGATAATGAGAGTTTCTGGGAACATGAGTGGGGCAAGCATGGTACTTGTATCAGTACTTTGGAGCCAAGCTGCTACACTGATTACACTCCAACTCAAGAGGTTCCTGATTTCTTCCAGAAGACGGTTGATCTATTCAAGACGTTGGATAGTTACACGGTAGCAGCTCTGTCCTTTTGTCCACGAATATTACTGACGACTTCCAAGGCACTAGCAAATGCGGGTATCACGCCCTCGAGTTCAAAGACTTACACATCAGCGGCAATTATAGCAGCGCTGAAAACCTCGTTCGGCTACGAGGTCATTATTCAATGCTCTTCGGGAGCGCTAGATGAGATCTGGTACTCTTACGATGTTAGGGGTTCTATTCAGACCGGGACCTTTGTTCCGACCGATCCTGACGGGTCAAAGTCTGACTGCGCAGCCTCAGGAGTAAAGTATCTGCCGAAGTCTGGGGGAGGCACAGGCACTACTACCACAACTACTACGACTTCACCTACCTCCACGCCAACTGGAACTCCAGGAACATTCTCGGGCACTGGATATCTGAATGCTATCACTGGAGGAAGTCAGACAGGATGTCTCATCAGTGCAGGGACGTGGTATACGTCTGGAACATGTGCTACTTATACTGCAGCTGCATCCGGTAAGCTTTACTGAAAACGATTGTTGTATAATCATTGGCTTATCACTCTTTTTCTAGGCTCTGGATTCACTCTCAAGTCTTCGAAAGGACCCTGTGGTATTTCGAGCTCAGCCTTCACTTGTGCATCCGGTAATACTGCGACTGTTTTCACCGTAAGTTTTGCAGCAATAATATAGTTTAGTAGTGATACTAATACCTTTCGTTACAGGCTAGTGGTGGATTACTTTCTTACAATGGAGGTACGACCTTTTACGCAGCAGCAGTGCCCAGCGGGTCGACGCAGGAGGCAATCAGCACGAGTTCAAAGAGCGTCAGCGTCAGCTTTCAATGGCAAAGTCTATGAAAAGGGTAATTTTACGGCTGATGATGATGTCTATAACAATAATCCATGTCAAATATTCTCATCCTCATCTCATGCAAAGAGTGAAGCCTAGGCACGTGATGAAACCTAGAGATTTCATTTTGTAATACCTGACAAGAAAAAGCTCATATCATAGTAACGACATACTTTAATCACACACCAACCAACAATATGAGCTGTAAAACTCTTAGAGGCCCTGAAGCCAAGTTCAAATTCCCCTAGGTTGCCTAAAGTCACATGACCTTTGTTTGTTTATTTGTACGAGAAGAGTCATCCTACCGCGTCTTGACACTTGTATTTAATAGACTTCTTCTCAAACCTCTCAGGCTGGACAATGACAACCGTAACAATCATCAGTTGTAATGTCCCATAAGTCCTCGAGTAGCTGCAGCCATGAGAACCTCACTTTCTCGCCCTCTAGCAACGCAGCCGTTGCAGGCTATAAAAGGCAAACCCTCCAGCAACGCACAGCTGCAGCAAGCACACAAGTAATAAAGGCAAATTCCTCATCTGTCGAAGAAGCAAAGCCTTCAACTTTCCCCGCCCCGCTCGTCCTCCCAGAGGACGAATTATCATGGGACCCCTCGGACCCCCCACAAAGCCTACGGTCGTGGAGTCGGGGCAAAGACAGGAATAAAATCACTCCTGAACGCAGGACACTCTACCTCGCTGCACCCCCAAGCTTTTCACCCGAAGTATCCTTCGCCCAAAAGTGGAGCCAGGTGAGAATATTCTCATATAAAAAAGCTGTTTTCCTCTATGGGAGCTAGGGAGCTCGGAGCTGTTTCAGGAGCCTATATGCAAGCTCCCGAGACAGCTCCTAGACTCCTTAGCTCTGTCCCAAGATCTAGCTTTTTACTATGCTAATACGTCTGTTAAGCCCAAAGGCGCACGTGCGAGATCAAAAGCCGCCGAGCAGGTAAAGGTAGAAGTGCAGGATGTCTTGGAGTATCTACAGGCGTTTTACCATGGCCTTCCTGTCAAGCTTCTGCCCTCACCAAACCCAATCTTCACCAACGATGTCGACGACATGGACGTCGACCCTCCGTCGAAACCAGCAAAAGGGAAACCAGAACGCCAGACGCTCTGGCTGAACACGCATACTCCTGCCGGCTGCGTCGGTATACGCAGTCGGCCCACGCCGAAAGGAGAGTTTTCCCATCAGCTTAATTTGAACGACCTACTGGACGCGGCGATAGAGATTCTGCCCACGGATGCCTATGCGATTTTGATGCTAGTTGAGCACGATATCTATGAAGACGAAGAAGATGATTTCGCGTGTGGGCGGGCGTATGGCGGGTCTAGAATCGCGGTTATTTCAACCGCTAGGTATAATCCTATTCTGGACGTGAAGCAGAATATCGAGAGGGAGCACGGATGGCCTGCGAGTCATTGCGAGCGGTACATCAACTGGTGCGTTGATGGCCTAGAGGAAGTTGGGGGAACCAAGAAGAAGAAACGAGAGGAAGGCGAGTCATCTAGTGAGAATATCACGAGTCCCATGCAGGCAGCACTCGCAGCCCACAACTCCCTCCCCTCTCTCGCCCAAGGAAAGCCTTCAGCCGCAGCGCTTTCCGCGCTCTGGCTCGCGCGTGCCTGCCGGACCGCAGCCCACGAGCTCGGCCACTGTTTTGGCATCGCGCACTGTGTATACTATGCGTGTTCTATGCAAGGCACTGCGTCCATCATAGAAGATGCAAGACAGCCTATGTATCTGTGTCCTATCGACTTGGCTAAGGTTCTGCATGCGACTGAAACTAATGTACAGGAGCGGTATCGAGCACTGCTTGCGTTTTGCGAGGGGAAGAATGATGGGCAAATTTTCAAGGCCTATGGTGCGTGGATTGAGGCTAGACTCGGTGAGATTACGAGGGCTCAGTTGAAATAGTGGTTTTGTTGTAAGTGTGTGCATACCTGGATGAGGAGAAGATGCGCTCAAACATAGTCGTACACGTTGAACGAAAGTCGTTCTCAAAAAGTCATGATTGCCGACGGTTACTTGAGATGTGGAAGGGCAGAATGTACCATGAATACGGATATTTTTGGCCTAGATTTTCTTTCATTGGCCGCAGCTCATTTCTTATACCTTCTACTCTCAAAGCGTGTTTGGGATAGCATGATTATGGGTTTCTTTTTTCCATGCTCGGCTGATTTGCAGCTACAAGTTTTACTCCTCTTCGCGCGCACTGCACTTCTCTTTCTCGTATCGTATAACTTGTTTGCTGAGTTTCTGAGTTGCTGAGTGTCGATTTATGTTCGTATGACTTGCACAAAAGGTTTTCATGGCAGAGCAGAGTAGAGGGCGGCCCACTGCCAAGTTTATGCAGGAGAAAAGAGCTAGGTGGATGTTAAGACAGGGGTCAGTACTCGTATAGAAGTACTGGTTGGTTGGTATTTGATACTTGAGATGTCGTAGGAGACGGTCTGTATGGACTGAACGGGGCAATTTGACGATGTTTGAAATGTGTTTGGCTAGTGTGGGGTTTTTTGGGGCCGCTTGTCGAGCGGACGGAGATGGGGCCGTAGTAGGCTTGGTTGGGGGGTCAGTACGTAGGCTTGAAGGCCGCAAAGCGAGTTTGCTAGCAGCGAGTCAAGAAGGGTCCATTTACGGAGATTGAGTATCAGCTGGATATAATAGAACTTCTTTAGGATAATACATTATAATCTAGCTTGTACAGATCTTCCGTTTTGTTGGATGATGTTATCAATCAAGGCCATGGCCTGATACAACCTCCTTTCTTGCAACCTTGGCGCCACCACTTGGATCGACAGCTTGGTGTTGAGATACAACTTTCTATCAACGGTTCTCTTGTCCCCTGTTTCGGGTCAGTACTTCTTATAACAGGAGAAATGGGCATGAAGACGTACATAATGCTCGATTCGCTTTATCCCAACTTCCTAGTGGCGGACTATCAGCCATTTCGTCGTTTAAATCGACCTCCTTGAAGTCCCGCACTGGCAAGGTGCCAGCAGGATAATCTAGTAGCACAAAGGAACTTGTGTAGCTGACGCCATTCCTGGGTTGGAGAGTCAGTGATGCTTTGTTAAGAGAAACTTGGGGTTGATTGTCTCGCAATGGCTCCCATAAAAGCAAGGAAAGATTTTAGATTTCCTGGAAGTCTCCGAATAAGGAAATGATATCCTTTAGGAATTGCATACCACCGGTCTATCGGGGGAACAGGATGAGGAGCAACTGGGCAAATGATTGCATCAACCGTCCGTCCCGTTTTCGGATCTTTCCAGATCTTCAACATCTCCGTCTCTAGCTCGGTCTTCTTGGCATGAAACTCGACCAACTTGTCAAGCTGTGTTGGTTCTTTCCGACGTATTCTTGTACTAAGCCAGTTTGTCAGAGGCTCTCCAGTTTTCTCTAAAAGATCAAACATGAAGTTTCCACCATCGATTCCGAAGAAGGCGTTGGCAAGAGATTGACATTTCTTCAAGGCAGGGGCATTGATCTCGAGGACCTCAACGCCTGACTTTTTAAGTGTTTGCACGGCCTCGTCTAATACCTTACTAACAGGAGGTAGAGGCGTAATCAATCCATCTGTCCGAATGACACCCAATAATGGCTTTTCTCCCAAGCCTCCCTGTTCTTCCCACGTTCCGTAAATAGCAGCAGGATCTGCTTCCCAGGGTTTGGAATTCGCGACTGCTTGTAAGAACAATTCGCAGTCTCTTATACTGGCAGTAATTGGACCCGCACTCGAAGCCAGGCCTACGTGAGCCCCTCCTGGTCTCGTGCCGCTTTCCTGCCCCGCGTTGGGAATTCGATATGCGCTCGGCTTGATGCCGTAAAGCCCATTACACATAGCTGGGATTCTGATAGAGCCTCCAATATCGGTACCCACACCAAGCAGGCTTCCCCTCATAGCTACTAAAGCTCCCTCGCCGCCTGAGCTGCCTCCTGCTGTAACTCTCCTGTCTTGGGGGTTCAACGTCCGGCCGAATATGTGGTTCTCGGAGTCGAGGGCCATCAACGTCTGCGGGACGTTTGTTTTGCAATACAAAACAGCCCCTTGCGCTAATAGAATATCCACTAGGGCTGAGTTCTCCATGCATGGTTTCTCTGCAAGACTCGCAATCCCAATAGAAGCATCGTATCCCTTGACTCTGAACATATCCTTCAACGAAACCGGCATGCCATGCAGCAGGCCAACCGTCTTCCCCGTCTTCTTATATTCCCGATCTAGGTATTTTGCTCGAGCAATAGCGTCGTCGAAGAAGATTTCCGTGAGGCAGTTGCAGACTTGTTGGGCAATAGCAGCGCGTTTGCAGAACGCAATGGCGACTTGTTCCGCGGTCAGGCTTCCGGCGCGGATTGCTTGTGCGAGGGAAGTGGCATCGTGGGTTTCGGTGATCTCGAGCTCTTTGGAGCTTAGAATCCCTGAGGTTCGTGGAATGGAACGTACGTCGAGGGTGCTCGGTGAAGGGGGGGAAGAGAGGCGCCACTCTTTGGGGATTCGGGATTCACGTTCGGCTTGCTTGCGCCGCGCAATGGGTTTCCAGAGAGGTTCAGCCGACATTGATGAGTATGAGGGATTAGGAAGACGGCGAGGGATACGAGTAGGGAATCTGTAAGGCGTTAGAAAACGAGACATTTATAGCGGTGTTAGTCGCGGGGATTGTATGTTGGGGAATGCGGGGAATCATGAGGCGGCCGAGGTGTGACAACCGACAGCCGAATTCCGAGTTATACAGTAAATATATATTTCTACTCGTACACAAAACGAAATGCTTCAGCTCAAGTCATCATTGCCTTCAAACTAGCGTTACCGTGTCGGGATTTGAGGGTTGTCATTTTGATTAAAGTAAAGGCTACGTCTTGAATAAGTTGAATAGTCAAACCACACATATACACAAAAGAGTTTCAAGTATATCAAACCTCCTAAATATTGATCGTGACAAGAACTGGCTACCCGTTCCTCACGATATCTAAAACTTCAAAGGATCAGCTTGTGGATTGCCAGCAAACTTATCAACGTACTTGCCGTTCGGTCGAGCGTTCAATATTACGCAGGTGCATTGACTCTAATTGGCTCTCCAAGAAAGGTCTCCAAAGACAGCGATACAGTAAACAAAACACCATCCTTTGTGGTTTACTTAATCTTTGGTTTCCCCCCAGAAGACATTCCGTATCATGCTCACTCAGCCCGTAAACAACTTCTGTCTTTGAAATTGCCGCCTAGCTCAACCATGATACCCTCTCTCAAACCCACCCATCCCTTCCCTGGTCCCAATAATCGCATACACCTTCTATTTAACATATGACACCAATACCTACACCTCCCTCGAGGTCCTTTCCACCACCTTCAACCAAGTCGTCGACATGGCACCAACACTCACCTCCTAGCTTCCAGCTCCTGAACGGTGCTAAATAATGGTAGCTGTTACCCCTTTCCTTATGGCAGATTGGCGAGGTGGACATGTTGAGGATCTCCGCGACTTCTCAGCCCCAACTTCTTCTCCTGCTTCTTCTACTGTTTCTTCAAGTCACATTGCCCAAAAGCTTTCCAATCTCTAAAGAAGACTTAGAATGGAGCACTGCAGCAAAAGGAAAATCCAGAGGAATTCAGAGCTGGAGGATTAACCAATGCTCAATATGTAATTGGCTCACGGGCTCTCTTCCCCGAGCGTTGAAGACATGGTCCTAATCGCCATTTCCACTTACTCCACACTCCAAGACTAGGCCCTAGCATAGGAAAGTAATTGAGTTGATTGAGGGAGTGGGGAGCGAGGGGTTTGGATTTGGATCAAGAGGGTGTTTTATGTCTGGGTCCATATTGGTGAATCTGGCCCTGGGGTATTTGAGGAGGTGAGCTTTGGGGAGGTAGGCAGAAGGTGAATCTGCATGACTTGACGTATAAAGAGGTTTGCAAAAGGGAGGGCGTAGAGAGTGAGAGGGAAAGAGGAAAGGTATGTGTTTAGATATATAAACAGAGGGTGAAGTAGGGCAGTGAAGGGAAGAAGAACGGGGAACAGGAGTAAGCGGAGAAGATGTTAAATTAAGTAGTAGTACAATGAATTTTCTATACATTAGAGAAGCTCCTATTAAGAATTCCATACTGTCATAAGAGCCAGAACAGTGAATACCTTATAGTAAAGAATGAATGCAAAGACCACAAGCGACTTTCCACGCGCCCCAAAACACAAAAATTATACCTCCAAACAACCCTCCAACAATTAGAGCTAGTGGCGTGATAAGAGCATGCTAAAAACAAGATAATTTTTACACAAGACCGAGTTCTCAAGTATAGCGATAGGGCAAGAGAAAATTTACAAAAGAAAACACTACACCAAAAAAAAAATATGGAACGAGGATACCAATGAGCAAGCTCAATGATAAATTCTTACAGAAACCTTGATCCCGTACAACAATTACACTTAGGTTGTGTTTTGGAAAACTTTTATTCAATTATATATACCCAGTGGCTGTTGTCACAAAATATATTTAGCCGGGGAATTTCCGAGTTGATTGTACTCGCTTGAGGAAAGGGGGGCAGGATAGATAACCCGTTGCCGTCCTATCTTGATTTGAGCTACTGTCTGGACAAAACTGCACCCAATCAAAATAAGACTGTCAATCAGAGTTGGATGGTCTCTCACTCGAGATAGAGCATGCCGTTTTATCACCTGCAAGACAAAATACAAAAAAGGTTGCTTCATAAATGTCATTTCTGTAGGCTATGCTATGACAGTATAATGGTAAGGCCCTAAGCTATCTCAATGAATAGCAAGCTATGCATACGAAACATAAAGCGAGCCAACTAATTTAATGCGATGCAATAATGTCATAATGTTGCCGAGTGTTCATCATTCCTTGAACACCTCCATGTCAATCAAGACTTGTATACATACCAGTACTTATGTCCGAAGAAGCAATATACCTCTATGCATATAGACCTTTGGCCCAAACGCCGATTCCGATATCAAAATTCCACTTATAATAAACGCCGCGTGATGCTACGCCGGGTCGCCATCGAATCAATTATCATTAGGCGTGCAGTCATGGGTCCTCATCCTCCTCGACAATCCCGGAAGACCTGTGGTCGTCGAAACTGACTAATTTTCGTGAGCCTCGATCGGAAGCTGGTATGCCATCTCGAGATGCACCGAAATCCAGAACCTGGCAAGTATTAGCACGGAAAATATCCTCCTGGTGGGGAAGCTTACCTCGACATATGTAAGATTATCACGCTGAACAGCTGCTACACATCTTCGCTCATCAAATTTCACTTGCCAAACTCCAGTAAGATCAGTCAAGAGGTCCTTGATGCATTCGCCGGTCTTCATGTTCCACATCTTCAAGGTCCTATCCGAGCCCGAGATCACCTTCTGGCCGTCATGCTGAAAGCAAGTAATTGCACCAGTGTGGGCAGTCAATGTACTTTTGCACTGACCATTTTCAGGATCCCATATCCTCAGAGTTGAGTCGGCAGCTGCTGAGACAAGACGCTCATCTCGTAAATCTAGCAAACCAACAAGCGAATTGTGGCCTTCCAACGTGAACAAGCAAGCACCAGTCTCGAGAGACCAGATTTTTACAAAATTATCCATCG
The DNA here is from genome assembly GCA_007825325.1 of Lachnellula cervina. NCBI lineage: Eukaryota > Fungi > Ascomycota > Leotiomycetes > Helotiales > Lachnaceae > Lachnellula > Lachnellula cervina. The sequence continues at coordinate 49,145 of QGMG01000070.1, read as the reverse complement.
AACCACTGATACATCGATTGCGCTTATGATCTAGGACGACACTGTACACCTTCATCGAATGTCCCCGCAATTGATGAATCGTCTCTCCAGTTGATATTTTCCAAACTCTGACTGTATTATCATAACTGCCGCTGACAAGAGTGTCTTGATGAGCTGCAATTGCACGCACCGAATGAGTATGGCCACTCAAAGTGCGGAGAAAATAGGGACAGTCAGCGTCGTTAGCTGGGGGCCCAGTTTGAATATAGCGCTTGGATCCCTGTTCAGGCAGCTTCCATACCCTAAGTTGTGAGTCCCGCGATCCAGTGATGATCAACGGTTTCTCTGGAACCATAATCGGCTTGCCTTTTGGGGTTTTCCCAGTCATTTCTGGCATCAGGATCTGAAGGCATCGAACGGTAGACGTGTGGCCATGGAAGACTTGCGTACACAAGCCTTTCTCAATATCCCAAACCCGAACAGACCGATCCGTGGATCCAGACACCAGAACATTCCCTTCGTATTGTAGAGCCCAGACTCCTCCCTCATGACCCTCAAGCTTCTTTCTCAGCGTCCCTGTCTTGGTATCATAGACGTGTATGAGTGTGTCATCGCTACCCGTGAGGATCTTGTCGTCGTCGAATTGAAGGCAAGTAATAACGTGAGCTGGGTGTGCTGGGAAAGCAAAATGATGAGGAGCTACATCATTACTCATCCAATTACGTTGAAGCATGTAATGGCGACGATAAAGAGACTTGAATAGATGTAGTTTCCGCAGGCTTGCCAAACCCCGCTGGGGATCAGGTACAGCACGAGCAGCGGAACCCGCAGCACTCATCGGGCCTTCTGATTTAGAGAATGCGGCATTTTGTGAACCTCTCGACGACTGTGCCTTTTCGGCAGACCCTGTTGCTCTCCGCTTTGCTCGATCCGAGGCTGAACCACCTGCGACTCGCTTTCTCTTCGTTGTAGAACGAATCTTTCTCGCAGGTTCTTCGACCTTTACACTAGCGGTGAAGCTGGCATCGCCGTCTAATGACACAGAAGGCTGAACACTTAGGTCCTGTTCCCAGCCGTCTGATCCATGAGGATCTTGCCATCCCCAACCTTGATGAATTGCCTTCTCTAGTTCTCCGATGGGAAGAGCAAAGCCGTCGCGGTCGAAGAGTTCTTTCCAGCCTGTCTCGTTCGAATCAATAACATTTCTCCAATGCTTTGAGACCTGGGCGGCTTTGCAAAGATCCTTGTGATCCAAGAAGCCTAGGATATGAAGACTTAATTCCGTCGGTAATTGTTCTAAAAAGTCACACTTCAGTGCGGGGCCAATAACGTCTGCTAGTGTGTGAAGCGTCTTCCTCGAGCAGCGACGCAAGAGCTGGTACATCATAAGTGTCTTCATATCATTTGGCATCGAGTCGAAGGTCTCAAGCATCGATTGACTGTCCATGAGTGAGGGTGCGCGACACTGTCCGTGTTCTGATGATTCCCCATATTGATCTGGGAAAGCTTCATCGTCTCCGAGAGTCTCTTGGCTATCATCCAGTTGTGTAGCGGGACTATCAGCGAAGACCCCATCCGCTTCCGCAAGGTCAGCACCAGGAAATTCGAGTTGGTCGAGTTCAGCGGATGCAAATGTTGGCGACAGTCCCGGACTTGGTAGACTTGCATTTTGAGCAGCAGCGGTATTGATAGGAGGTCGTTGCTCAGTAGTATTAGCGAAATCTACACTGGTTGCTTCCAAAGGCTCGAGGTCCGATTCAGCGATAGGAGGTGTAGCGACCGCGTTGGCAAATGATTCTTGATGTTGGTGGTTATCAGGTATATTAGTGGTAGCTTCGAAGGAGTCGTTCTGACTGAGTCCTGATTGCGGGGTATCTGAACGAAATGAGGTGGAGAAAGCTCGACTGCGGTCTATTACAGAGCTTTCTAATTCGGACATGTCAGGAGTAGCAGGGAATGAGGTATTTTCCGCTATATGCATGCCTAATCCTTTATGTCTTGTCCGCGATTCTACAGGCGTAGCAGAGTGGTTATTTTGTGATTGCAGGTTGGCGTTATTGGGCTTTCGAAGTTTCCCGGTTGAAGAGCTTGGAGAATTCAGCCATACCTCTGGCCCTGATCTCGCAGATCTTCTCTCTCTGATGGAACCTTGCCTCTTACTCGGAGGTTCTGCACTCCGAAAGTTTCTATCCTTGAGCTCAGTAAATTGGAGTTGGTAATCCCGCTTATTCTCTGGGGCGATTTGCTTGTTCTTAGGAACATCTGTAGAACGTGTCGAAGTATCCACTCGCAAATACTATAAATTGAGTAGTTAGACTTTTTCTGCTGAGCAAAAGAAATGGTGTGCTTACCCTCGGAGGGCTAGCTCGAAATTCATCCCCGAAGAAGCCCATACCCTGGCCGTCAACATCGTAAGAAATCTTCTTGAGCTCGTCCGGAGTTGGCTTTAAAGCTAATGGATACTCCTTTGCATCAAGCATATCAAGGCCCTTCTGTCGGAAAAGTAGGGGAGGATAAGAGCGTTTAGTTGTAGTTGTCGTAGTGACTGTTTTCGTCTCGACACACTCCGCTAGCTCTATTTGTAGTCTCGAGGTGCGACTCGACGGTGTATCATTATCTTCATTCCACTCGATCGCGACGGTTTGGCCATTAGGGTGAGGCCGCAGGACCTCGGTGGTGCTTGTATGCATGGACTTCGGGGTTGAAGCAAAGGGACTCGGCGAAGCGTCAGACGGACATTTGTGCGAAACTAGACTGTTGCTCTGAGTCGGGACAGCACGTCTCTTAGAGGCGGGCCGTGCTGGGGGGTCCATGATGTATAATGGGTGCTGTTGCGAGGTGGTGGTGTGAAGGTGTGCGTCCGGGGCTATGTCTTATGTCGTCCTGCCCCTCTCTTTTAATAGAACGCGTTCCTGACACGAGGACCACCAACACAACGCGTGCAAAGCACGAAGCTTCTCTCGTCCACCGATATATTACAGGTATGCCAGTAACACCATAGCCAAACGACCGAGTTCGTTCAAGGACGGGGTAGGAGGGTAGGAGGAGTGGCGTAGGAGTGGGCGCGAGGAAGCAGAATTCAACCGAGAACAGATGCGAAATGCCGGATTTCGAAAAGAGGTTGAGATGTACAATACAGTATCGGACCCTTGCTACAAATGGCAGGAAGTCTCAAAGCAAATGGCTAGGGCGAAGAGGAGGAGAAAGGCAGAGTAGAGGACTTGTAGAGTAGAGGGTAGAGGGGGGACAAAAGGGTGACTGACGGTGCGTTGATGAAGAGGTACTGTACGAGTGTTGACCACCAAGAAGTTGTCCGTCCCGTCCGTCAACGCCGCTTGGCACGCCGCTTCCGAGTTTATCGGCAACCGCTAGGCAAATTCTTTACGACATACATCTCTTCCCATCTCACCTCACCTCATATGTTGGCTTACATTTTTACCTTGATTACATCTGCTGTAGTGGGAAGACCTTTAAATCTTCCGAATTTCCGCCTGGAATCAGCAAGACTGAGGATACCGTACGTATACCAGTGAGTACCAGTGAGTAGGGCTTTTAATAAGACCCGACTCCATCATAGGATAAAGGTTATGAACGCATATAAGTACCTATAGGTCGGTAGGTTAGGTAACAGAAAGTATTCGAGAACTTCGGGACAGTGGAGATAAATACAGTTCGTGGTTAATGGTTTGACTATGGTACTGCTAGAAGCCTTGAATCAGGTGTTTCTTTGAAGAAGAAAGTTTGAAAGTGGTGGCAGAAAATGCTAAGATATCAAGGTTTACTGGCTCTTTTCCAAAAGAAAGGAGAAAACGGTATACTGGCCACTGGGAAACATACGTGGTTTGTAAACGATCTTCCTTTTTGTAATTGCTGCCTGTCTGCACTGAATTGCTTGCTTGCCCGCCACCTATCTTTGCATTATTACCAGTGTTGTTTGCATGAGGTTTTATTAGGCGTGCACCATCAAGGCTGGTTTTTTTCCAGTAAAGCGTAGGTAGGTAGAGATTTCATGTTCAAGTTACATATATGCTTTTGATGGGTGCACTTGTACTCGGTGAGTTCTGCATGGATAGGTAGTGAAGGCAGTATTTGCTAGCCCTGTTGGTTCTTCCCTTCCCATGCGGATCTGATGTGTGGAATATGGCGATTCACCGGGTTTCTAGGCATATATGTGGTATTGCGACCACGACCTGTTGCAACCTTGAACCCTTTTGTTTGGGTGTTCCGGCTGCGTCTACTATACCTACAGGCCAAGGTAGGAAGGTAGGTAGCTTAGATGCTTGCGGTCGAGGTCGTGCCTTCCTGGATTTCCCCAAGACGGCATTTACGCGCTCACGCGCTACCTTTTATTAATAAGCCCAACCTCCCCTTCTTCCTTCCCTTCCCTCCTTCCTTCCCTCCTGATCCATCTCTCACGCTCCAACACCCTTCAATAATCTTCACCGCATGGGCTGTCCTCGTCTCAAAGCGTCAAATCGATGTGGAGTGCCACCAGTATCACACTGTCTCCTCGCCTTCAACGCTTCGTCCTTTCTGATCCTTTTTCTCCTTGGTCATACGCACGGTCATCAATTCCACAAGGCTAGAATCCCAACCCTCTTGGACGGTGTATTTGATATACACCTGCACCATCCCTACCATGAATCCGAGGACCCCGTTGACTTCTGGTCGTGGTCGAGGTCCTAGACGTGGCCGTGGCAACCATCGCCACATTTATCGATCTTCCCCAATGGCCCAGCCGCTCGAGACCCAGTCAATCGTTTACCAGCCCACGAGCGAGACTGTGTTCACCCGATCCTATAGTACCGAACTTGTCAAGATGGCAGTCACTGCTACTGTAAGCTTCCTCACTCATCTGCATTGCTCCTGCAACTCACTTTTCTCTCCATCTAGATCAGCGATATCATCTATCGTCGGTAAGTCCCCTATCACATTGCTCCCTTTGGGTTCGACCTTTGAACTCACCACCACAAAAACAGGGGTGTGTTCCCAAACCTCCAATGGGACCACCGTACATTCGATCCTGCGGATCCAACAAGCTGCGACTACGACGCGTTCAAAAAGGGTTCCCAGAGCAAAGAGCCCGTTGGCTTTGAGCCAAGCGATCAAGTGCTCTACTTTAAAATCCTACCGCGTGGAAAACATGACGCTGTAGACAAGATACTTGATTGGCTGGTATGCCTATTATTATCGCCCTCAAACTGATCTAACCATATGTAGGAGATCGGTGTCAAAGATGCTCTGGAAAAGGAGTTCATATCAAAGCTAGAGCTTGCCTTTCACAGCGACGATGGAGAACAAGTATCAGATGCAAATCTCGTTGAGCATTACGCAATGTCATTTAAATATGGACATGGTGGTGGTTTTACCACGATTAGGACCCTGAATAGGACCCAAGAAGTTACTTCAGTCACGGTGCGAGATGCTAGGCAAGACGCTTTGAAACTCATGGAGGGCGTTCTCCAGCAAGTGAACAAGGCTGCCAAGAAAGACCTTCAGCCCCTACCGAGTAAGCTGATCGGATACCATTATTTAAGCCTTGCTGACATGTATGATAGGTCGTCTTCGAGTTACTATGTATATAGAATTCAACGATAAGTGTGACAAAGACTATCAGCCCAAATTTTTTGGCCCAAGAGAAAATCCAAGCACGAGAACAGCTGGCACAGGCCCGGCCCCTCTAAATCTCACAATGACGAACAATTTCCATAGGTATTTCGCCGCAGACACTTGAAACTAAGGGCTAATCAGAGCAGCGTCTCCTTCCATTTGCTTGGAGCGCCGAATGAACCCAATATTAAGATTTCACCTGTCCAGAGCAACAATGCGGAACAAGAGAACTTGAGAGCTTATGCTAGCTTGGACGAGAACACCTCGGGAACATTTTCTCCTGAATCTCGAACTTCGCTCAATACCCATAGCCAAGGAGAGAACACGCAGCAGCAAGTCATGAACAAGCTTCGGAAGATGGTAAGCCCTTCTTCTGATGATCTTCGGGTCTAATAAACTGATGGTTCCAAGGGAGAGCCGAGATATCCTGATGCGGATACCCAAGATACCCTTATTCTTCAAACAGCCCCTAACCATCTGAGAGAAAAGTCGTCGGCCAATAAAGCTCTCAATCGCTATGAAGCAAATGCTCGTCCCCAACGCTCCTCGGATTATAAAGCTGCCGAAACCCCTGTACAGTGCGAATGTGACGTTGTTTCAGATGAGTCAAATCTGGTGAGCATTTTCAAGTTATCGTCCTATAAAACTTGACTTGACTCATACCAATAGATGCGATGTAATGTTTGTGGTTATTCCCAGCACATGCAATGTTATGGCTACTATGAAGCAAGCACCCCAGATTTTGAGCGGGTCTGCTACAGTTGCTTGCTTCAGAACAAGGCGGCTGCACTTTCGGATATGAAGGAAGTATGCAGACATAGACGTCTACTGTATCATATGCGTGAGCAAGGCGACCAGTCCGTTGGAGAACTCTGTAGAATCCTTGGTATTCATCCCCACCCAAAATCTGTGACTATGTCTTGCTAATACGTCTAGGTTGTGATACCGACACAATTGTCAACATGTTGGGAAAACTCAAAGAATATGTACAGGGCCCACAGAAACCTACGGGAAAGAGGGGCCTCCAACACCTTGCGCAATCGAAATACGCTCTTGTTGGAAATGAACAGAAGATGCGTAAAAAATACTTCAACCCAGACCATTACATTACAGATCACGTAGTAAGCCTTCCAGCTTCAGTTGATTTGATGAACTGACTATGCCTAGCTCAACGATACACCGACGCCTACTCCAAGCTTCGGTGCTGGGCCGAGCCAGAACCCTTCAAATGAAAGATCCTTATTGAGAGGAGGAAAGTCGATGCAACGGGCTGTCTCTTTTAGCGACAGTACTACGCAAGGAACTCCAAGCCCAGCGTTTGACAAAAGACATACACGAAGCCAGCCCGGCGATGCTGCTGCCTCCCCCGTACTTCTACATACGTCTGCTATTGCAGATGCCACAAGCGGCGTAGGAAGAAAGCGTGGTGCTGTTACTGCCCTTGGAGATAACCCCACGAAGCGTTTTTCGCTACGGCACCCGCGTTCGTAGGCCACAGATGACCGATGATAGTTACTGACCTCATCCCCCGGCCTCCTGTGGGAAGCTGCCAAACTGGAACATCCCGTAAGAATAATTCCAGCAATTCGGCCAACATATCTTTCAGCTTAGGACATTTGCTTCGTTGCTGCCGCTTTGCAAGAGTATGGTATGGAGATTGCGGTTGGTGATACTATGAGATTTCTTGTATTTACTATAGATGCGGTTTCTAAATCACGGTGCTGATATTGAGCTTGGTGGCATGTTGAAGTTGCTAGTTTCTGGTATGGTGGTACTTGCTGTCATGTAGCTCATATATCCAATGAATCGATTATGCCACCACGTACAACATTTAGATTATTGACTACATCAAGTCCGAAGAATGGGAGCATGCAACTTCTTACTTGAACCTCGAAATGTCCAGCAGGCCTTAATTTGCAGGCAAACACGTCAAGAATGTTTCATGACAAATGTAGCGTGGATGCACGAAACATCTTCTCCGTTCAGACTAATACAGATCTTGGAGGTCACATGGACCCCAGAAAGAAGATCGTCAGCTATGAGTATGAGTATGCACGCACGCTTGCACTTGCACTTGCATTCACAACGATTGGTGTCTGATAGACTTCGTATCAAGATGAGTTTGTCCAATTGAAGACGTGGTAATCTCCACCACGACTGAAACCAAGCACCCGGTTTATTAGCCATGAACGATCGTTAGGGGGTGGCAGCTACTCGAGTAAGTGCGCAACTAGGTATTTCCTTTTAGCGGACTGGGTATCATTGGCAAGTCAGCGGTGTGCAGTAGGTACCGTATTCGTAACTTCCTTCTAATTATTAATTAAAAGGAGAAGGACTGCCATGTCGTTGGATCTGAATCTGAATCTGAATCTGAATCTGAATCTGAATCTGAATTTGAATTTGAATTTGAATCTGCTGCTGGCGATTTGAAGCAATATCGTGATAATACAGTAGATGTCTTTATTGTACAGTATGCTAGAGGGAAAGGGGTTGGCTTTTAAGATGGCGCGCGTGTGTGCCGGAGCGGAGCCAGAGATACAGTAGGTATCTATGATTTATGCTTATAATGTCTCCGTAAATTAAGAAATGAGGCTAAAAGGATGAAATAAATATGAATATGAATAGGAACCAAGGGGCACGGCACTTGAGCCAGAAGTTTCACTTTCAGATGATGCAGGAGTTGTGCAGTGCAGTGCAGTGCAGAAGAGGAGAGGGTACCTACCTAAGTACATGCAGTACCTCCGTATGTAGGCTAAAGCAGGTACCCTATCCCTATCTGCTAAATACACGGAGGTACTCCGTACCGGAACATGCCATGCCATGCCATGCCATGCAACTCGCTATCGCAATTACTTACTTCTACTGTACGGTACCGTATGCAAGACAAGACTTCCTTCCATATTAATGATTGCCCAAACCCTTGTTCTCATTCCCGAAAACGAGAATTGATTGATGCCCGCATCCGCAACCTTACTACCATCATTACGAAAGTCTCATCGACGTCTGTCCCGAAGAAGTTTTGCGTGGCTTGCCTTGATCCACTTCAGAGATCGCAAACCACGCGCCATTTCACAAGTCGCGCACTCATTGGCGCCCTGGTTACGTGCAGGCACTACCAGACCCTGGGGCAGGGGCGCAGGGCATGGCATGGCAGGGTTGGGGATGTAGGGACATACGGAGTCCGTACAGTAGTAGGGGATCTTACAGTATTAGTGTCGTTAATCATTTCTTGTCAGGGGGCCGCGGCTCATGATCTTGGTGCTGGTCAGGTCAGGTCAGGCTCGGATTGTCCAATTGAGATTACTCTGGGCCCGTTATTCCCCTTCGAGAAGCATGAAATATGCTCGAGCGCGCCCGATATACAGACACTGTGTTTTTTCTCCCTGTTTTGTTCTGCTCTACTTTCTGCATCTCTCCGCTGCCTACGTTGTCCTGTTCGATGTGTTGTTGACATAAGTCCCAAGACGACGACGACAACGGTGTGGAGGATTCCCACGAGAGAGCGACCAGCCCGTCTCCTTGAAACATCACCATCACCTGCCCTTTTCGACCCCGCTGTGTCTACTCGCAACGGAGAACCGATGCACGAGACATTACCTCGCCCATTACCGATAATTGCCATGTCTCAGTGACTAGATCGAACTTCCACGGGTCAGTCAATTCTGCATCCTGCTACTACATTGATCCTCATCGGCAATCGAATAGTGCAATTGGCGTACCAGGAATCTTCGAAGACCTCCCCATTCGAAGCCACACACCCGTCGGCTTGAGACTGTCAGTAACGATGGGTCGTACTTCCAAATTCTCTTTCCCAATACCAGGACGGAAACATTCGTCTAACAAAGCACCGCCCGCGGAGCCGTTGAAGGAACCGGCGAGAACATCGACCATCTCGAAAGGCTCGAAGGCCCAACGTATACTCGGCACCGAGAATGCTCTCAATATTGACTCGCCGACGCAGGCTGAATACGCATATGGGTTTCCTATCCCTAAGCGCAAGCCTAGTCGCATGAGTATCTCTATATCGGAATCAACGAATGAAAGCGGGAGTTTCCATGGATCACAGTCTGAACAATGGGATCGCGAATCAGGGGTATTTCCACAGCGCGAACGGTTTGGACAGCGACATAACGACGATGGGACAGCGAGCATATCAAGTGGACAGCTACGGCGTGAGGAATCTTCTTCTACATTGAGGTCACATTACGATCACCAAAAGTCTCCACTCTCAATTTCTCAGCAAACCTCCGCGTCCTCAGCACGAGACCTAGCATTAAGAAAGGGCTTTCCCCCAGTAGTTCAGAGAAGCCCTTTGCTGCAGATTGATCTGACGGATAGCTTTGACCGTGCCGAGGAGAGTCGCTACCAGGATGAATTCTCCCGAGACAAAGCAGCGTCTCGGAAGAAGCCTGCCAAATTAGATCTGTCGATGTTGTTCCCCAAGTCAAGAAGGCGTGGGAGCAAGTCGTCGGACGCAGAATCAATGGTTCCCTCCACAAAGTCGGTTCCTACGAACGGGTCTCGTCTGTCGCGGGTTCCGGCCGATCCGGCTTCTCGGAAGCTTGTCAAATTACCTTCAAAGGACTCACTTCGATCGAAGGAGAGTGTCCGCTCCAGCCATTCCAACTATCATCCAAATCAGCGTGATTCGTCTAACAACACGGGTGGTACCCCCTATCAACTGTATGATCATTATGAGCATATGCCCGTGCCATCTTCCCACATGCATCGAATTCCTGAGGTCCCCAAGGTCCCAAAGGTCCCTGAATGCATAGTAACGCGGGACCAAGCCGGCGGCAACTATTCCAAACCGAAAGAATCACATTCAAGACAACCGAAAGACCGGGAGTCGGCTCAAAGTCCTGCGGAAAAGGGCAACTTTTCTTGGAAGAAGGTACGCTCTGTTCTGGGTGGCAATGAAGGCTCGAGTGCTGCTAGCATTTCCAGCCGAAACACAAAGACATCTCAGCATACGAGCAGGAGTGGTATTTCGAATGCCGATCTGAGGCTCAACAGCGTGCTGTCGTTATCATCTGATTCGGAAGGCGAAAGCTCGGATCGAGAGGTCATTAAGTCACCTGTTTTGTCATCGAGGAGCAAGGCCTCGAAAACCTCACCCCAGAGGATAAGTGAAGCCCAGAGGATAGGCGCAACCCAGAGGATAAATGAAACCCAGAAAATAAGCGAACCCCCGCGACCTGCGAGACAACAGTCGGGTGGCTTGACGCCTAGAAGCCACAGTTCAAGGGGTGGTTCAAGAAAAGTCGCTGGCCAGGAAAGCCAGTTCCAAAGCATTCCTGAGGCATCATCCACGGATGCTCCATTCCCTCGAACAGTACTTAGACAAGAGCCGGCTAAGTCATCCAGTCATCAAAAGGAATCCCGACAGTCATCGCAGAAAGAGAAGAGAATATCGAGGAAACCATCCGTCACGCATACAACATCTTTACAGCCCACTCCACCACTGTCACCTAATTCCATTGAATTACAAGAAGGGACGAAGCCCAGCAGTCGGTTCATGGCTGTGACGAAGCAAGAAGAAGCTCTCCTGGAGGCTTTACGGCAAAAGAGGTATGCAACTCGGCGATATAAGCCTTCCATTCTTTTGTTTCTAGAAGTAGTGTGCACTCCTGAAAAATGCCTCTGAAGCATTTACTTTAATCATTGCCAATCAGTCCAACAAGTCTTGCTTTGACCTCTGGAAGTTGATTACAGAATATATGCTAATCATCAATTGTCTCCAGGGCACGTATGCGTGACGAGATAATCGAGAAACATGAAATAGGCAAATCGCCGCCTAAAGTCGTCGTCAAACGCGGAACTAGACATTCAAAGCAGCCTTCTGCAAGCACTATGCGTGAGAGTGAGCGGCAGAAAATCATGCTTTATCTTGACACGCCTCCTTCGGATTCTCACCGTATTAGCATGGCAGAGCCATCTCCGGATTTGAGCGACTTCCTGAGTTTCGGTTCCGACGATGATTCAACGCCTCGAGGGAGCTGGGCACCACCCCCAAAAGCCCAGGCGAAATCGAGCTCGGCCAAGAAAATGAGAGATAGCAAAGCTTCTCCCATCACGCCTCCTTCTGCGGCTAGGCTCAGTGCTGTTGGTACCCCTGATTTCTTTGAGAATAGGCCCGCAGAGCGAGACGGGACAAAGAAGCAAGGCACAGGTGTGAGGTTCGTAGAGGAGCCAAAGGTTGTGAATGAGCAAGACTTCCTGTTCGACGACAATGAGGCGGAGGGTGTTTGGGGGATGTAATTAATGGATTGGATACAACTAGACTATAATGTGTGTTTTCCTTTGTACGATTTTCATTTGTTGGCATACAGCTACATATATATATACCCAGCTTCCTGTATTCACTAGCATCTTTGGGGCAGCATATTTAGGCAGGGTTCATTCAACTCGGGAGGGTGTGTTGATTTAGTGATGAAGGGATGAGGCGATATGATCTGTACATTAATTAATTAGAGAAATTTACCCTCCATTCCTTTGATCTTTCCTGGTTTGGCAAATTAAAATGTGTTACATACAATATGAAGTGTCTGTTATACTCACTACACGGTAGAGTTTAGACACCCAGACCAGACTCCTATTCAAGCAAAAGAAACCCCAGGTTGTGGCGTTTCTAAGACCCAGCCAGAACTTGCATGCTGATCACGACAGAGACTTGCGGTGAGCCTTGCTCAAGCTTCAGCCTTGAAGGACGAATGCCACACGGTGATCTTGGTCTTTTCCCGCCAAACTCTGTCGAGTTTAGAGTCGTATACTCCGTATGCTTAACCATCCGTGGTATTGGTCCACGTTGGCAGCATGTGACATGAAACGGCCTCAAAAGAAGAATGGCTTCAATAATACGGAGTAGGTACTGCAGTCACGAGCACTGTTTCCCAGTTTTTGCACTTGCTTGCCGCGGAACTAGACTAGTTTAACAGGTTTGCTCTTGAAGGCATTGTCGTTAATCGTGAGTCAAATATAAGCAGCAAGCAAACCTACAGTAACATGAAATTTATATCTTCCGGGAAAGCCCCCCTTTCCTCCCCTGAAATTCCAACCAAACCTTCAGCCGGCCAGGATTTACGATTTCAGGGATGTTTTAGCCCTTGTAAGCTTACCCCTATTGATTGGATGTGCCTGGCTGTAACAAGCGTCAGCCCAACTTCAACCCCAGAGAGCAAGCGGACCGCGCACGAAATCCTTAGGTCGAGCTAAAATAGAACACCACAACTTATTCACGACGTCGATGACCAGAATATTTTTTCCGTTCCTACCTTCACACCGCCAGCCTGCACACAAGGCAATCGCTGCTCTTGCCCACACTCTTTTGCTCCTTTGAAGTTCTTCGGAAGCGCATCACCACAGCTCCTTAAGCTGCCCGACTCTCCACGCATACATTATACCGGTAGACCTGAGAAAGTCCCGTTGCGGGCAAAGGGGCAGGATGGGGATGGCCGACGCGCCTTCCAAGGCCTCCGTGATGGGAGTGCCGATGAAGCATATCTCTCTCATAACCGTACGGGCCTCTCGAATCTTTAAACAGTAGTTGTGTCCTAACTTCTGCGCAGCTTACTTTCCAGAACAGCGCCTTGATACTTGTACGTGCCCCTGATTTCATAAGCCCCGGGGCAGCGAAGAACGGCTTTCGAATGTTTCATATCGATTAACACAATGATAGATAATGCACTACTCGCGAATAATGCCACAAGTTGGTGGCCATCGGTATTTTACTTCGACTGCGGTGTTCCTCAACGAGGTGCTGAAACTGTCCCTTTCCTTGACAATCGCTATGTACGACATATCACGGACACTCCCTCCCTCAACCCCTGCGACAGTCCTTTTCGAACAGCTATACATGTCTGTGTTTTCTGGTGACGGGTGGAAACTTGCGATTCCAGCGACGCTATACACATTACAAAACTCGTTGCAGTACATAGCAGTCAGCAACTTGGATGCTGTGCATTTCCAGATTCTTTATCAGTTGAAGGTAGGACTTTCTTTATTTGGGGTTTCGTAATTAGGTAGCACAGGACTGATATAGATGGTAGATTCTTACAACAGCACTTTTCAGCGTCACAATGTTGGGTAGAGCACTCTCTTCGAAAAAATGGATAGCCCTTGTACTGCTTACAATTGGCGTAACGATTGTGCAGATACCCACCAGCGACCCTTCAGATGCCCAGTCTCGATTTTACTTCCCGCGATCCTTCCATGAAATCGGGCAGTTAAGCAATGGAGCTGTAGAGGTGGCCAGGGAGTTAACAAAGCGTGGGGTGGAGCAGCTGTCGGAGGGGCTTGTAAAGCGCTCAGCGACATATGAGGGGATCGAAGAGGATTTGGGCTTGGTCAAGCCAATCATGAACTACTCGATTGGGCTGTCTGCGGTCTTGATTGCGTCCTTGATATCTGGGTTGACCGGCGTATATTTTGAGAAGGTACTGAAGGAGAGCACCCAGCATGTTACGGTCTGGACACGGAACGTACAGCTCTCATTCTACTCCTTATTCCCGGCCTTGATCATTGGTGTTATCTGCAAGGACGGAGAGGAAATTGCAAAGGAAGGGTTTTTCGTGGGATACAACAGTGCAGTATGGACGGCAATTGTGTTTCAGGCTGTTGGAGGTGTTCTGGTCGCTATGTGCATCAACTACGCGGACAACATTGCCAAGAACTTTGCTACTTCTATATCCATTATCCTTAGCTTTCTCTTCAGCGTCTGGTTCTTTGACTTCCAAGTGTCGCTCAACGTAAGTCTCCCTCGCAGTCTGACTACTGATATGATACTAATTCCAGCAGTTCCTTTTTGGCACAGCAATTGTCATGTTCGCCACCTACCTCTACAGCGGGCAGGAACGAAAACGGAACCGCCCCCCTCCAATCAACATTGCAAGTTTTGACAAGACGACGATAGATAACGGGTTTACACCGAGGTATGAAGAGGATAAACGATTGACCATGGCTCCGTTAGAAAGCATTAAGAGTGCTGGCCTTTCCACATCGAGACCGTCTTCACCGATGAGACATCACTCAAGAGTAGGCTCGTCACGTGGAGGAGGGAGGATAAAGCGGGTGGACTAAACACAAAGGGTGTATTTAGAGCAGACTCTACAAAATCACATGAGGGTTGAGAAGAGCGGGAGGCACGCCAAGATAGCGGCTTTTGTAAACAGTTTTGGTGGGAAATACCAGGTCGATAAAATATGGGAGGGCATATGCGGGTCTGGCGTTTCTGTACTGGAAAATATACGGCGTTATATGGCTTGTCCAGGTTCTGCATCTGTTCGCAGGATATAAAATGGGCATTTGAATTACCTGGCTGGCTAGCAGAGGTGCGTAAGTAGAGGAAATTCCGCAAATCTCTGTTTCTCGTGTAGAAATTTGCATGTCTCTTTTTTGCGAGTATGTTTTCTTCTAGACTGCAGTTTTGGCTATGCAATCGCTCAAAGTTAGACTTGGTGCCAATGTCTGAATACTAGAGAGCTTCTCAATCACTTCGCTGTCTCTTTCTACGAGCTCAAAAATCATTCAGTACGTTGGATATATAGCGTCGAACTGCTGTATTGTTCTGTTAAAGCGGGAAGTTTTAGGGTTGGAAAACAAAGAGGATTCACGGATTACCGCAGTTTGAATCTTTTGTGCACCTTAAGTAATGCCTGGAAAAACAAGACAGTGTGGTAAGATTCTCAGGGGTGGAAGAAGACCGTATCACGTGCCTTCCTGCTTTGGCAATTCGCTTAATCAACGCCTTCTCCATTCACTTTCCCATTCACTTTCCCATTGATGCATAGTTCGCTACGATGGAACTTCGTAGGTATCCTCTGATCTCTCTCTGAGCTACGGGAAATCTGCCACACACACCGCAAACTTGTACACCACAACGAATAGTTACCCCTTAAAGTCTCGAGAGCTCGCTCTTTCACCTCGTTTCCTTGAGACTTCTCCCCCATCCATAACCTTTTCCATTATTGCCTTCTTCCACGTTTCAAGATGGAAGGGAGGGGCGTTGACCGTCATCTGCAGCGAATCATTGATCAAGCTGGTGGCTCTGGTGGTTTTCACAATCACTATCAACGTACTTCAAGCTTCGATTTCCCTTCTGCAGAGCCTCACAATACTGAATATAGCTTTGGACATGGTCCCAGGCATACGTCCCAAGAGCCTTCAACATTCAATGATCCAGGTCAGACCCTCTCCTTTTTATATCTTATGCGTTCTAACAAGGCTCCTCGCAGCTCAATCATATGTTGACACGCCACGTCCTCCTTTGCCAGCACCGAATACGAGCCGTGGTCGATTTTCTTTCCCACCTCGACGCTCATACGACCAGCCGAGTAGAGAACCTCGAACTATCACAAATGCCGACAATCACTTCAGATTCGCCCAAAACTTACATCAGAACGTGCCCATCAGCCAACAGCCACCACCGAGACCGGCTAATTCTCAAGAAACCGATACAATCTCCCAGCTTGCCACTTCTATGCTGCAGGGGAGGCAGGTTTCACAGCCGAGGACAAGACCAGAGCCTATGAACTACCTCCAGCCTTTGCAGCCCAGACAGCCAAACCCATTGCAACCTCAGATGCAGCAGATTACACCCCCTTTCAACTTAAGTAAACACTGCTCAAGTCTAAAACTTATCAAGCGCTGACTTCTTTAGACGGCTTCATTCACACTCCCGATAAGATGTCTAGGACCTCATCTTCACCATTTGGTCAGCCTTCTAGTCCCACAGCTAGAGTCAGTCTCCGTCGAGTTACCAACCGGGCAGGTCCTGCAGCTGCAGCTGCAGATGATCCTTTTGACGAATATGCCGATGGACCTCAAACCCCTCTCAACCAGATCATCCCATCCGTCAACCAGTACCAACAAGGTTCGACTCTCAGTCAGCATACGACATGTAGCAATCAGAACGTCTCACAAGAGCAGCGCCAGTCTCGAAACTTGGCTCTAGATCATGCACCACCTATGGCGCATGGGATTCAGCTTGTGTCAACGTACGAACTTCCTGATCGAACCCGTTCAGTCTTTCCTTTTCAATTGTTCAATGCAGTGCAGTCCAAATGTTTCACACCAATCTACAGGACAAACGACAACGTCGTCGTCTCCTCTCCTACTGGTAGCGGCAAGACTGCTCTCCTGGAATTAGCCATCTGCAGACTTGTTGAAGGCTACGGGTCTGGGCAGTTCAAGATTGTATATCAAGCCCCAACAAAGTCCCTCTGCTCGGAGAGAATGCGAGATTGGATGAAGAAATTCAGCCACTTGAGCCTTTCATGTGCCGAGTTGACTGGTGACACAAGCCAGGCTGAGATGGCCAGAGTTCGCGATGCCTCGATTATTGTCACTACACCCGAGAAGTGGGACAGCATTACCAGAAAGTGGTCCGATCACCATAAGCTCGTTCAGATGGTGAAGCTATTCCTTATCGACGAGGTGCATATATTAAAGGATCCTCGAGGCGCAACTTTGGAAGCAGTTGTGTCTCGTATGAAATCTATTGGAGCTGACGTCCGTTTTGTGGCACTCAGTGCAACCGTGCCAAATTCCCACGACATTGCAATGTGGCTCGGTAGGGATCCTACAAATAACCAGCTCCCGGCTCATCGAGAGACATTTGGCGAGGGATTTCGACCTGTGAAATTACAAAAGTACGTGTACGGATTCGAAGGAGGTTACAATGACTACGCGTTCGAGAAAATTCTAAATGGGAAGTTGCCTAATCTGATCAAGAAGCACACGCACAAGAAGCCTATGATGGTATTTTGCTTCACACGCAAGTCCTGCGAGGCTACAGCTGCGCTGCTGGCGGATTGGTGGACCCGATCGAAAGTTGTCGATCGAGCCTGGCCAGCTCCAAGTGGGCGTACTGTAGTGGGTAACAAGGAAGTCCAAGATCTTATTATGGCCGGCGTGGCTTTTCATCATGCTGGCCTTGAACAAGACGATCGTCATGCCATTGAGAATGCTTTCCTGAAAGGCGACATCAGTGTTATATGCTGTACTTCCACTTTGGCGGTTGGGGTCAATCTTCCATGCCATCTAGTTGTTTTGAAGGGAACAGTATGCTACCAGAATGAAGGTCTCGGTGAATACTCGGATCTCGAAGTCATGCAGATGCTTGGACGAGCTGGAAGACCCCAATTTGATGATAGTGCAGTTGCTATAATCATGACGAAGAACGAAAAGCAGGAGCGGTACGAAAAAATGATCTCGGGTCAGGACATTCTTGAAAGCACACTTCATCTCAACTTGATCGAGCACTTGAACTCGGAAATTGGTCTGGGCACTGTTAACAGTCTTTATAAAGCAAAGACATGGCTCAGCGGTACTTTCCTCGCCGTTCGCATGAGACAAAATCCTAACTACTACAACATTGACGGTATACCTCCTGGGCAAGACACTGATAAGCGGCTTGAACAGGTATGCGAGAGGGACATCAAACTTCTACAAGACAGTGAACTTATCACTAGTGGTGGCCGCATCAGCTGCACGGAATATGGTGAGGCGATGTCTCGTTACATGGTGCAGTTTGAAACAATGAAGCTACTTTTGAGCATACCTAAACATGCCAAAACCGAGGAGATTGTAAGTCTTATAATTAAAATCATTTAATTAGTGCTAATGTTTATTTATAGCTCCATATTCTCTGTCAGGCAACCGAATTCGAGGACATGCGTATGAAGGCGACGGAAAGAGCATGCCTCCGAGAATACAACAAATCTCCATTTATGAAGTTTCCAATTAGAGACACGATAAACACAGCGGCACACAAAGTCTCATTGTTGATCCAAGCACAACTTGGGGGTATCGAGCATCCTGGAGAGAAAGACTTTGCCGCCTTGAGGAGACAATTCAGTACAGAGAAGGCCATCATCTTCGAACGTGTTCAACGCCTGATTAGGTGCGTCATCGACTGTAAAGCATTTGACTGCGATGCAATAGCTACACGGCACGCACTTGATCTGGCTAGAAGTTTATCTGCAGGTTATTGGGAGAACTCAAATTTACAATTGAGACAAATCCCTCAATTTGGCCTTGTGGCGGTTAGGAAACTTGTGAACAATAACATCAATAGCATCGAAAAGCTTGCGGGCCTTGACACCGCAAGTATTGAGCGATATGTCAGCAAGAACCCTCCCTTTGGGAAGAAGACACAAGACTTGTTGGCGTCATTTCCTCGTCTTACTTTAGCTTCTCAAATCATAGGAAGAGCTACCATTAAAGCTGGACAGAAACCAACAGTTAACGTGAAGGCCATTGTTGGATTTGCCAATGCCAAAGTTCCTGTCTGGGCTGGTCGCAAACCATCCTTGACTTTCATGGCGGAGACGTCTGATGGCGCCCTGGTTCATTTCTGGCGAGGAAATGTTCTGAAATTGGAGAAGGGGTATGAAATCAAATTCATGGTCAAGCTGTCAGGTCCCGCCGAGGTAATCAAATGTTGGGTTGCTTGCGATGATATCGTGGGGACCCTTCGTTCAAGTGCGCTCACGCATAACATTCCCGCCTCTGAATTCCCAGCAGTTCCCAAAGATGCCCCTATCCAGAATGGCCCTCCCACCAGAAGAGGTTCTTTCAGCGACGACAACGAGTTTGGGAGCGATGATATTAGAGATGAAGATCTTCTTGCGGTTAACCTTGCCATAAAGAAGCCAGAAAACGACCATGACTCGGACGAATTTCCCGATGTTGATCTCTACGATCATATATCTGCAGGATCGATAGCAAAATCTGCAAAGAGTGCTCAAGTCTTAGAGCCGATTCAGATGGCCAATGGTAAATGGAGTTGCAACCACGCATGTCGGGATGGGAACCTCCTAAAAAACGGACAACCTTGCAAACACAAGTGCTGCCATGAGGGTTTAGATAAACCGAGAATTCTGAAAAAGGTATACGATACAGTTAGTTGATACGAGAAATAGCTTCCACTGACATGGAATAGTCTTCTGGTGGGACAAGTCAGCAGTCGTTGTCTTCGAAGGAGGTAAGTTAGCTATGCGGTCCAAAGAGGGGAGGGTGTTTGACTAATCGGAATTGGTACAGGCCAGCATCAAAGGAGGTGAAGGTCAAGCACAGAAGGTTCATAAAGAGCGCTCCTCTCGTTGAAATTACTGACAGGAATCTCTTTACAGCAACTTGTCAAGAATTCGCAAGCACGGGGCCCAAACTCGAAGGCAACGGCGAGCAATCAAAGCACAACAGTAGCAAATGCAAAGGTGGCTAACAAAAATAAGGTTAGCTTAGCAACCCGTATTGATTTTTCAAGTTCCCCCGAGAACTGATGATTAATAGTTCTCGAACCCAAAGCTGAAGGAACCGAAGCCCTGGGATGACGATCATGACGACTTAAAGATCGTAGACATGGCCCAGGACCCTGCCCCGGTTTCCTACGCCGACTTTGCTCCCCGCGATTTCCGCAAGTTGAACACCCTGCATAATAGTGTGCAGAATAATCGACCCAAATTCACTGGTCTTCCAAAGCACAAGCCACAATTCGATTATGGAAGTGGCAAGGAGGCACGACTTCCTTTCCGCCCGAATGGTAAGGACGATGACGACGTCTTCGGTTCTGATGATGAAGTGGACCTTCCCTCGCCGTCTATCTTGTTAGGTGCACAGAAAAATACTCCAAGTTCATTGAAGACGGGCCCTGTCCCTATCACACACCAGGAAGAAAGTGATATTTCATCCTCCCAAGATGGTTCTCTGGCGAGTCTTGAAGCCGGAATGATTGGTCTCAGTGATTCGATGATGCTTCGAGAACCTACGCCGAGAGTCGATTCTAGCTTTGTTAATGGGGTCTTCGATTTCGATGCTTACCAAAATGATGGCCAGGTGCAAGCTGAAGAGACAGATATGACTGAGAATGAGCCCTTGCTTGAAGCCCCTGTTGATCTGTCAGTGGTGAGGCGTCACTTGAAAAGAGAGCTGTCATCAAGCCCTGATGAGCCAGAGGTGAAGCACCGTCGTGTTGAGAAGTCGGAGCTTGTTCAAGCACCGCTGCAGACACCCTCTCTTCCAGCATGGGTTGATGAGTTCGACTCGGAGCTGGTTGAGAGCTTGAGGGGTATTGTTGATTTCGTAGACTGAGGGGGGCCGCTAAAGGAATATGAAGGAGACTCGGAGAGGAAATATTGATTGTTATGGCTTCGTATACGGGAATATTGCAATATTGCTAAGAACGGGAGGTATCTGGTATGTGTTCAATATTATGCTAGCTTGCATGTGCATATATATAGCTGAAATTTGGGATTGCTAATTCCAGAGCTTTGCTCTGAATGGAACATAGATGTCATATTGCTTAGCATAGCTTATTAATAGCCAAGGGTACGATATTCTCTAAATGCCAGACTATTACTCCTCTTGCTTCCTTTTCCACCCTACTGGAAACGTGGTAATCATGGGGCAAGAGTGGTTAGGCAGTGATATACGCAGAGTATCAATAGCGAGGGACAAAGGAATCATACTCAAGACTTATTTGAAAAGCGGAATGAATGCAGATGCACCTCGTTATACCTGCCTGCAAGCGCAGTGATTTCTTTTGACAGGTGTTATTGGTTTGTTTGTTTGTTTACATTTTACGGCAAGTGCGAACTAGGTAGGCTGTGCATCTGGTTACCTATCTCCTGATGTCAAACCAACATTGGCAATTGGGGTAAGCAGGGATCTTTGCTTTTTTTCATCAGTCTGTGCCCTACGCGTCAGATACCAAGCCTCGTTACACTGCCAGAACTTGAGTAAACAATCATCACCAATGAATTCGTGTGCTTTTCTTGTGGTTGGTTGGTTGGCCTTCTGGGGTCTTGACAATGCATGCATGTATCGCCCCCTCCCCTATCCGAGCCGATTAAGGTGGACCTATCGATCACCTCCAGGCAGACATCTCTGCTAGTACTTTATATCGTATATCCGATTTGGACTCTACATTTAAGAAACACCAGTATAAGGATAGCTCGGGTTTTCATCTCATATAAACTAAAATGGGAGAAACGATCCTTTATTTCTTGATATCCATTGTTTCCCTACCAATACCTTCGTTTTCTCCATGAATATGTCAGACAGCAACACTCGTTATCACATCGTCCCCCGCGCATCTGAAGACTCGGATCGCGAGGCCTCCCCAGATGAACAACTCCTACTATCTCACAGCGTGAGCCCAAGATTCCGTAGTGGAAATGGACCCTGGATGATCGACTGTAAGTAACTATAGCCTATGGGATTTTCCACGAGCACTTGGTTCAAAACCTGTACTTATCCTACGAGGGGTTCACGGTTTTTGACTCTTGGCCTGTATGTCCTTCACAGGTGCTCGTGGTACTTTTCTAATGAAGAAACGCTGACATTTTATTCGTAGTTCATCCTGTTATTGGGTTGCGCATCTTCTCAGGGATATGTGCCCTCATAGTCTTCATTATTTTGGTCATTGCAGGTGGTCGGCAGTTCATTGCAGTGGACATTTTCGTTATGATGATGTGAGACCTCTCTTTACATTCTTGATGAAACAAAAAACATCATTTCCTCCCTCCCTCTATGACCGTACTGATTTATTATGCCTCAACAGTCTTGTCTTGAACGTTATCCAGGTCCTCAACCACTGTCTCACTCACCTGTTGAAAGTCACCGTGGAATTCCGTCATAAAACAACATCGATGTCACTTATATCAGATGCCAAGCCAAGAGTTTCGATGTATTTTGACGTCGGGCTATCACTTTGTCTTCTTATCAGCCTAGCGGTCGGAGGAGCCAAGAAGAGCAGCGAATACCACTACTGGAGCAACCACCAAGACGCATGGAAGGTTGGATATGCCTTTGGCTGGGTTGTGATGTAAGAGCCCTCTCCCTCTTGTTCCAACCGGCCCAAAGACTAACGTCTCCTTCCACAGTGGCCTTCAGCTTCTTCTAGCCCTCCCACAACTCGCCAATAAGCGCCTGCTTTTGACAGCAAGGCTGAGCGACTTGAATGGGGAGCGAACATATACTCCAGATATCAAATCTCCCAGTCTTAACATGCCAGCTGCTGCCGATATAGAGATAGCATCTATCAGAAGACAGGAGGATCCAATACAAATTGGTGATGATTTGGTCTAAAAGCCAACTATCCCAAGCTTTGAGCCCCGAGCTCTCGCACCAGGGGTCGACTGTCTCCAAGATTCGGATCAAGGCGATTTGAGGATGAGGACTGTAGAAAACCATATCGATGTTAGCATTTCAAGGTATAGAGTCTGGATCGATGCCGTTGAGTGGGACGGCAACGTTGAACCTCGAACATGAGATTTTCAATATGGATTTACAGATCGGGTAGGGTTTCGCTTTTTCCTTGGGGTTATTTATATCAAAATGCATGAAGATATGCGTCAGAATCATAGACACTGTTCATGAACCATGTAATAAGAGATTGTACATGTCTTCCAAATACCACTCTTCGACTTCCAACCTATCCCAAATTTCCTAATTTTCCTTCGATGCTAAGGTACTACCTTAAAGGTAGTAACGTGCTCACCAAACCTACAAACCCCACCTTACCGTAGCAGAAAAACGGAAACGGGTTCCTACGCCGAGATTGAGGCAGGAATAAATAGATCAAACCCACCAGTCAGTCAATAACCCCTTTACGATTGATCACCCGACGCCCGACCCCTCGCCCCTTTCTCACCATCACCACCCCTCTCGGCACCAACAACTAACGGCACCAACAACCAAACTTCCCTAACAGTTCCATCGACCCCACACCACTGCGTCCCAGACACCGGCACCGGCTTCGACCACACCCATAGCGTTTAAACATATAGCACACCACACCAGCACCACGCCTTGGCATCAGTGGTAAAGCGGAGCGTAGGATGTATGTGCTTCAGTTCAGGGAGAACATGTTCCTTTTTTATGAAAAAGGGTGTGCTGGCAGTCAAGATGGAGACCAAAATAAATTAGGTGTTGTGGCTGAGAAGCTGCCTGCTTGGCTTTTGTGACTGGATCCTCAAATCTGGTTTGATTTGATTTGATGACACTGTTGTGAGTTCACACAAATTTTACCGCTGTGGAAATCTGTTGTAATGGGTTTGGGAGATTGGCTTTTGGTGTGAAGAAGAAGAAGAAGAAGAAGAAGCAGGATAGACTGGAAGGCGCATGAAAAAAAAAAGGTCGCTGAAATTTATGCTATTTACTGGCGTTGCTTGAAATCAGCTTGACTCTCGAGTCCCTCAGATTGGCATAGGGGCTGTTTGAAATCCATACTCGTTTGTAATATAGAAGGTTTAAAGCAAGCTTCAAAACCCCGCAAAATTAATCATTTTATCGTTGTACTTCAACAAAACTGATGCATTTTTCGTAGGCAAGGTCTAACAAAAGAAAAGCGAGTGTGTTTGTTACAACGCTCGTAAGGAAAAGCCTGATAGCATAAATACAAGAGGGTTGCCCTCTTCACTATAAACAGTTTATCACCCTCCACGTCTATTGCCCAGGCGCAATCAGCTTCCCCTGCGAAAGAGAATCGTTCGGCCACCCTCCGGCTAGTGCTGGTCCTCCATTCTTCTCTGCAAAGTCCTTCATGCGTGCTTCTAATTCTGGTCGGAAATGTCTAATCAGTCCTTGGATAGGCCAGGCAAAGGCCTCACCGAGAGCTGTTTTTCGTTAGCACATATCTAGATGATGGGAATTAAGTTGACTTACCACAAATAGTGTGGCCCTCAACCTGCTTGGTAAGCTCTTGCAACATATCAATTTCCCGCTCCCGTCCTTGTCCCTTCTCAAACCTCTTCATGATCTGTTCCGTCCACTTGCTACCTTCTCTGCAAGGTGTGCATTGACCGCAAGACTCATGTCGGTAGAAATGACTTAATCTTGAGATGGCGCGAACGACATCAGTAGACTTGTCCATAACGATAACTGCCGCCGTACCAAGACCAGACTGACTATCCTTCAAAGCATCGAAATCCATAAGTTGCTCATCACAGACGCTCTTTGGTAAGATGGGAGTCGAGGATCCTCCTGGAATGATAGCTTTCAAGTTATCCCATCCACCACGAACGCCACCGCAGTGTTTGTCAATAAGCTCCCTCAATGGGATACTCATCTCTTCCTCAACGGTACATGGGTTGTTGACGTGGCCAGAAATACAGAAGAGCTTCGTTCCAGCATTTCGCTCTCGTCCAAATCCAGCGAACCACGAGCCTCCTCTTCGGCAAATCGTTGGCGCTACTGCAATAGTCTCGACGTTTGCAACTGTTGACGGGCACCCGAAAAGACCAACGGCGGCAGGGAACGGGGGCTTTAGACGGGGTTTGCCAGGCTTGCCTTCCAGGGACTCAATAAGTGAGGTCTCTTCGCCACAAACGTAGGCTCCCATTCCACGATGGATATAAACATCGAAATCGTAACCACTATCACAGGCATTCTTTCCGATCAACCCATCTTTGTACGCCTCCTGGATCGCTCTTTGCAAGACTGTTGCTTCGTGATAAAATTCGCCGCGAATGTAGATATACGCAGCAGTGCAGTTCATGGCTCGGCCAGCAACTAAACATCCTTCAATGAGTTTATGGGGGTCCTTCCTCATGATTTCTCTGTCCTTGCATGTTCCAGGCTCGCCCTCATCAGCATTAACAACCAAATATCTTGGCTTCGTATCCTTGTCCCAGTCTTTGAAGTTCATGAATGACTGTCAAACATCAGTCAATTGCTCAACTGTATGAGACGTTGTGACCTACCCATTTCATCCCGGAAGGGAATCCAGCGCCACCACGTCCTCGAAGACCAGAGGCCTTGATTTCGGAAATAATCTACCCCGATTGTCAACATCCGTCTTCCACTTATCCATTGAAGCATTCTAACATACCCAATCATGACCCTTCAATAGAATCTCTTTCGTCTTGTGCCAGTCTCCATATTTCTTCGCACTCTTCAAATCAGCTCCATGGTGTCCGTACAAGTTCTGGAAGATACGATCCTGGTCCTTGAGTCCACCAAACTGCGTCCGCTTGGGTGGCGGAGGGGGGTCTTGGACTGTGGCAAGTCCTCGGGACTGCTGTGCTGGAGAGAAGGATACTCGGGAAGTGGCGGCGCAAGGGAGGACGCGGGTCGAGAGGGAGGAGACGGCCTTGGGTGAAGGCGCGTGTCGCGATAACATTTTTAGGGATAGTTGTGCTCGATTGAGCAGAATAGAGAGGGAGACACAGAGTTGAGGTTGTTGGATTTGGATTTGGATTTATTGATCCGAGGGGGAGTTCGACGGATCATAGAGAGTTATCCAATCAGGCAATTTAGGTTGCAAGCTTCTTCAGCAGGCGCGACAGACCTCAAGCGCATATTTAAGTACATAGCGGCGGCCATCTTCAACATTTGTTCTCCAACCAAAACATTTAAAAAGCGTGCAAACGATCTCTCAGAGTAGCCCACTGGGTTGAGAAAGTCGAGGGAGTAAATGGCATCAACTTGAAAAGTACGAGAATGCCTTTTCTACTTCTATCCAAATTTCATTTTGGCCCTATATCTAGAAACTCATCTATTGACCTCAGTTAGCTCCAGTATCAGCAACTACACTTTCTTCAAACCACCAAAAACCACCGCAAACATGTCGTCCAAACGCGTCTCTAACATGCCCCCTCCCCCCAAACCGCCTACAACACTCGCCTCAACCCTCATAATAGCAGAGCACGCCTCCCTTACCGGAACCCACTTGATCGCTCTCGGCGCAAACACAGCCATCCACCCGCGCACAAAGCTCATCTCAACCTTCGCATCCATTACCGTGGGAAGCAACTGTATCATCTCAGAACGTTCCATCATAGGACTGCAGAGCGAGCCGGAGAACGATGTTGAGAGAGAGGGGTTGGTGCTGGAGGATAGTGTTGTAGTGGAGACAGGGGCCGTTGTAGAGGCGAGGCTCGTGGGGACTGGGACAACGATTGAGGTTGGGGCGAGGATTGGGAAGGGGGCTGTTGTTGGGAAGGTGAGTTCTGCTGTCCTTTTTTTGGGATATGGGGGGAGGTGCTGACACGAGTAGCATTGCAAAATCGGACCATTAAGTGAGATTGGTGAGGGAGAGGAAATTCCCGATTTCACTGTGATATTTGGGAATGGGATGCGGAGGATAGACCGGAGTGGTGTTGAAAATCAAAAGTTGAAGACGATTGCGAGACAGGTGGAAGTCTTGAGGAAGTTGATACCCAGCAATTTAGCAAAATTTCAATGATCACTACAAGTATTCTTATATTGGACGCAGTGAGGTTGATGCTCAAATAAATTAGGGCAATGGATGTTATCTTGCCATTTCTCCTTTGTCTGAAATGCAGCCCCTGATGGTACAATGCTTTGATGCCTCAATATCCCACGTACGCCATTTCTATAGCAAAACATAAGAAAGCCGTCCCGAGCTATGCAAAGCAAATATCATATACAACACGAATGCAAGTATCTCATCCATCTTATCCCTAGTTATTTTGTCCACCGCCCCGAGGCCTCTTCCCCGCATTTCCCTGTCCTCCAATGGAGCCTTCCTCACGAGGTCGTTTCATGCCAGCAGATGATCCCGAGGGGCTGAATGATTGTGCACCGACGTTCATTCCACCTCTCTGTCCAGAAGGATTTCCTCTGCCTCTGCCAGCGCCTCCGCCACGTACTGAGTACGGTTGACCCCCTCCACGGATACCACGGCCACCACCCACGCCACCTCTGGTTGGAATTCCGGATGTTCGAGTACCATTGTTGTTCGCTTGAGAAGCCTACAAGATGGTCAGTATAATGCATAAGTTGCTACAGAATTGCCACGACTTACAGTCGGGATACTGCTTGCAGGAACAGGGGGCGTCGTGCCATTTGCGGCCGCTGGGACGCTTGACTGTTGTGGAGCAGCTTGAGGCTCAGCTGCATTAGTATTTTCGGTCTTGACCTCTGGCTTCGCTAACGACGGGGCGCCATTTGGCTGGCTAGCAGGTTCTATAGAAATAAGGTTAGTAACAGTCGAAGATTTGTAGCAAGAGACATACCTGTAACTGTGGCTGGCACAGGCACTGCCGCTGGAAGCTTGAAATTCTTGGCAACCTCCCAGACTTCCGATACTGCCTTCTGGGGTGTATCCTTAGCAGCAGTCTCGACAACATCAAGCTTGCCGGTTGCAGCCTTCATCCTGTTTTCTGTCATGCTTAGTTTTAACAAGGATTTCTTCTCTGTTAAGACTACGGCCTGCTTTTGGTCTTTCTCTGCCTTCTCTTTTGCCTCCGCAATTTGTTTATCGAATTCTTCCTTGAGTTTTAAAGTCTCCGCTTCGAGCTTCTTCTTGACATTGTTCGCAAGAATTCCCTTAACAGTGGGATTACTCGCTAGGAGCTCGCGAACCTGTGCATCGGTCAAGCTGCTACCGTTCGGGATACTTGCGGGCGTTGGCTTCTGGCTTGGTGTCGAAGGAGTTGCAGGTGCTGCGGGGGTTGGCGGCGCTAAAGCAGTCCCATCTTCAGTTGACTTAGGCTGAGCGGTGGAAACTGTGAGCGGCGGGGCTGTATTGACAGTTCTGGATTCAGCAAGCCATATCTGCTTCTCCTGCTCAAGCTTCAACTCATATTCAGACTCTAGCTGCTTCTTCTGGGCTTCGCGTGTCTCTATGAGCTTCTGATTAAGTGAGGCTCGCATCTTGTCAGATCGAGCCTTGAGTGTACTTTCCATCTGCTCTTCAATCTTGGTAGCTTTCTCTTCTTGCTCTTTGGCCTTTGCTTCGGCGGTGGAAATACGTTCCTCAAGGGCCCTCCTCTCGTCTCCTGGAAGAGTGGTCTTGGGAGTCTCATCAATTTGACCTTCCTCGTTGCCATTTTCTGTAGAATGCTCAGAGGCACCTGTAACCTGTCTTGATCGGGCCTCTGCGGCGTCGGCGCTGGCAGTGTCTCGCTCAGAATTGGCCTTCTCAAGCTGTTGTCGCAGGTCGATAAGTTGAGTCTCGAGGGAGACCTTCTCCTCTGTGACTTCGTCAAGCTTCTTCCGGAGCTCAGTGAGCTGTTGTTCGAAGGCCTCATTGTTGGGCTGCTCAATCGTGGTTTCAACAAGAGCTTGGCTAGGAGAAGATTGAGAAGCACTTGCTAAAGCCCGGTCTCGCTCAGACTTTACAATTTCAAGTTCTTGGCCGAGGGAGGTAAGCTTCTGTTCTGCGGTATTCTTTTCACTAATAGCCGTCTCGAGCTGCTGCTGGAGACTGGAAAGTTGCTCCTGGAGTGCTTCTTTTTCTTGAATCACAGCATCTCTTTCCGCGGTTCTATCGTTCTTCTCCTTGGTTTGGATCCGTGATCTCTCCTTGGCTTGATCGATTAAACGTTGACGTGACTGCTGCCAAGTCGCTTTCTCAGCTTCCAAGCCCTGCATCTGATCCTGCAGAGGCTGCTTCTCTTCAAGTAAAGTATCCCGCTCGGTTTTCAAGGCTTCGATAGTTTCCTTCAGCTGTTCCATCTCTGCTGGGTCGATGCGATCATACTTGGAAATAATATCCTGAGTCCGCTTCTGCCATCGGTCACGATCCTCCTGGAGTAAACGCATCTCTCCGTCCGTGATCTCCTTGCCATGCTCGAGCTCCCTGATCTTGTTTTCAAGGGGCTGGATTTGCTCCAAGAGTTCTTCGACGCGCTTGGTCTTCTCGCCTAATTGTGTCTGGGCTTCACGAGCTTCGTTTCGCAAAGTAATGCTACTTTCCCGAAACAGATTGAGGTCGTTCAGCTTCTTCATGAGGTCTTTATGTGCGACAGCGCTTCGACCTCCATCCGCATGTGCACGGCGTTCTTGGTCGAGCTTCAGTCTGCTCTCGTCGAGTTGCGATTGGCTGTATTCAAGCTGTTGTTGTAAACGCTTGGATTCTTGAAGTTTGAGCTCGTATTGTACTTCTATAATTTCTTTCTCGCGCCTCAAAAACGCATTGAGCTCTCGAAGTCCATCAGCAGTGCGATCAAAAGTAGCATCTCCACCGGGAGATCCGGATTCAGTAGCATCGGCGACCGAGGATCGACTTTGCTGGAGAGCTGAGATTTGAGAGCCAACATTCTCGAGTTGTTGATGAAGAAGCTTGTTCTGAGCGTTGACATCGTCCCGCCTTGTCCTTAATTCCTTCAATTCTTGCTCAAAGTGTTCTCGGCGCTCCTCCCACGAACTTTCACTCTGGCTCAAAGCGACACGCGAGGATTCAGCATCGGCCTTGAGCCCGGCGGACTCTGACTTCAGCTGGTTATGCTCAGAACGGAGACTCTGGAGTTGCTTAGCGGCCTCCGCATGCTTGACCAATTCGTTCTCGTAATCTTGCTGGGCTTTTGTTGCAATTGCTGCTTGAGCGCGAAGGTCTTGTTGGTGAAATGTTGTTGCAGTGGTATACCTCTCTTCCACGTCCTTGAGTCGCACGATTTCTTGCTCGAGAATAGCATTTTCTTCTTCACCTTGCCTCGCTACCTCCGCCTGTTGGTTACGCAAAGTGGTTAATTCATTGTTGGTAGTGGTAAGCTCAGCCGAGATGTCGTCAATGCGTTGCTGAAGCTCTCTAATTTTGGAATCTTTCTCCTCGATGATGCTATCCATCTCTTCACGATATTGGTCTTGCGTAGCATTGAGACTTTGCAATTCCTCCTCCGCAGATTGACCAATAGATTTGTACTGCTCCATCTGACTCTTGGTGCTCTCAAGTTCCGACTTCGAAAGGTCAAGGTCTCGCTTCAATTCAGATATCTCAATTGAGAGTTCTTGCTCCCTGTTGAGCGTCTCCTCTGCAGGGGGATCTCCGTTAGGTACAGCGGTGGTAGCTCTAGGCGTAGGTCGCGGTTGGAGTAGTTCCACCCGCTCTTCAGCACTCTTCAGCTCAATGGTGAGCTCATCAACTCTTGATTGGAGGTGGTCTCGACTAGTCTTTGCAGCTACCAGCTCTTCACGCACTTGGCTCAGGCTGCTTGCAAGGTCGTCAATGCGTTTTTGATTTTGCTGGGAATCGTACTCCTTGCGTAGTTGCGATTTCTTGTTATCTTCAACCTCGTCGCTGAGTTTGCGCTTTGTTGTTGACAGCTCGGCCTCCAAAGATTCAACTTGGGTTTGCAATCTTCGCCGAGTCTCCGAGTCCGACAGCTCACGTTCGTTCTGGAGTGTTTGCTGATTGGCGACTAAGTTGTTCAGGCGTGTTCGCTCGTTCATCAATCCTTCGTTGTCTTGGCTCAAACGATCCTGGATATCTTTCCACAGCTTCTTTTCAGCCTTGAGATTGGCATTCTCATTGCGCATACTCTCAAGCTGACCTTTAGCCTCTATCAAATCCTCAGCTACTTGCTGCGTTCGGAGATCTTGCTTGGCAGCTGACTCTGAAAGAGTCTGCGACCGCTTTTGCAACTCGCTATTTTCGTTCTGCAACATGGTATAATTGGATTGAAGCATCTCATAACGCTCATTAGCAAAGGCAAGTTGACTGCTTGTTTTGGCAATTTCTGCTTGCAGAGAGCCTTTGTCTGCCGAGAGCTTCTCGGCTTGATCCTTCATCGCACGGCGGTCAATAGTCTGTTCCTCCCTGTATTGGTCAAATTGTGTTTGCAATTCTCTCAACACAGCTGCATAATTGGTGCTATTGCCAGGCGGTTGCTCGATGGTCTGTACAAGGCCGTTCTGATTTCCGTCAACAGACTGACCGAACATAGATGCTAAATCAGAGTTGGGTGGCAATTGACCGCGATGTTGTAGCATGCGCCGGAACATATCTCTCTCTTTGATATAGCTTTCAGACCTGGTTATCATAGACTGAAGCTCATCCTTGTAACTTTCGATCTTAGTCTGAAGGCTCTGGACTTCTTCATGATCCTTCGCGGCCTGGTGCTTAGCTGACAATGCCTCTTCACTTTCCATCTGCGCACCTAACTGTCTCGTAATCTTAAGAAGCTCCTGGTTCTTCTCCTGGAGATCACTGACGCTTCGGAAAATCGTAAGGCGTTGGCTGATGAATCGATCGGTATCAGTCAGGCCTTCCAAGGCCTCTTCGCTAACCTCTCCACGAGCTAGACGTTCAAGTTGCGATCGTTCTGCAGCACTTAATGCATCAATTCCCCTTTCTCGTGCATCCAGATCGCACAACAGCATCTTGATCTGTGCGCTGAGATCGCGCAGTTGCTGGCGAAGAATATTTGATTCTGCTTGGGCCGTGGAAGCTTCGCTTTCCGCCTTCCTCAGATCCTTCTTCGCACGATCTCTCTCCTTGCCCGTTTGGTCTACGAACTTAGACATTTCCACCACTTCCTGCTGCAGACGTTCATGCTCAGCCTGCATTTCTTCAATCTCGGGTTGCTTGGCTTCCAGTCCCTGCACTATTTCCTCCATTTCAGCCGTGAGACGCTCACTTCGTCGCTTCTCAGTAGTAAGCTGCCCCTTGACCTTGTAAAGCTCATCAATGGCCTGCGTCGCTGTAATGGCGGACTTGCTACGAGCAGATCCTGGTGTACCGAACTGTGCTGGTGATCCAGATCTTCCAAAGGCCGAACCATTGAGACCTGCGCGTGGTGTTCCAGGGATAGAGCCATTCCGGGGTTGTGACACTAGAGCCTCCAATCGATCAACCTCTGCCTCCAACTCTGCGATGCGATGCTCGGCCTGCTCACGGTCGTGCCGTTCTGCCTCAGCTTCCTGGCGACATCTGCCGACATCCTCAGCTGCATCGTCCTTTGCTTTTTCGAGTTCTGCTTCAACCTCCTTGAGCCTATTACGGTGTGTCTCGGATTGTTGAGTCTGAAGTTCTGCCAGTCGGCGTGCGCTTTCTAATTCTTGTCGGAAACCCTCCTCGGTCTTCGCAGCGGCTTCCTGGAGTTGTTGGACTTTAGCGAGGGAGTCTTCAGCCTTCTTCTGAACCTCATCTAGTCTATTCCTCAGTGCCTGCTCAGTCCTCTTTGCCGCTTCCAGATTAGAATTAGCATCTTCGTTCAGACGTTGAAGTTCGGCAAGTCTGGCTCCCTTCTCCTTTCTGTACTTTAAGGCCTCCGCGCTCTTTGTCTTTAGCTCATTTTCGAACCACTCTGAGTTTCGTTTGGCCAGTTCAACTTCTTGCTTGAGGGATTGCTCGCGGAACTTGGCACTGGATGCTGCAGAAGTCGCATTCTGCACAGACTGCTGGAGGGTTGTGATCTGCTGGCTAAGCTCCAAGCCCTTCTGATGTTGTTTCTGTAGCTCCTGGGAGATGCTATCATTCGCAGTGGTCTTTGACTCGAGTACAGCAACAGTGTCGCGGTTAGCAGATTCGAGCGAGGCGATTCGAGTTCTCAGCGTCTCTACCTCGGAAGTAGATGTTGTGGAGGAGGCTTTCAGATTTTGTAGTTCACTTTCAAGGGATGAACGCGCATTTTCTAATGAAAGACAGGTTAGTGGATTGGCTCTCGTAATGATGGCCGTTGGATAAAATCACCCTCTTCCGTCAATTTGTTCCGCACTTCTTCAACGGTATTTTGCGATTTTTCGACAGTGGTTTTGAGCCCCTCAATGCGCGTCTCCGAGCTCCGGACAGCATTCTCGAGTTCAATATCAACCCTCAACTTATCGGCAGCCAACTCATCATGCTCTCGTGCCTTTGTTGTGACTGCATCGAGGACTGATCGCACAAGCTCAGCCGTGGGTGCATCCAAAACCGATCCTAGAGTTTGTTGTGGTAATCCCAGATATCCTGACAAATAGTCGATATCTAATGCTGCCACAGCCATGACTACGACGAGCTCCTCATAAAGGTCGCTGGTGGCTCATGGAGGTGGGGTTGGAGGGAGGGGGGAGGGCGAGTTTGTTTGTTGTAAAAGAGTAATCGCGACTTGTAGAATAAGCCAGCAACCGCTCAAATGAATGTCGGAATAGAGGTAAGTTTTAAGACTCAACGCATATCTTGTAAGATGATGGAGACTCCGTGCTGTAGTCGTATGCCACTTCGCAGCGACGAGATGGTTGGCGCTGTTGATGTATTTCAAGATGCCCGTTCTTTCTTTCATCGAGAGCTCTTGCTCTTCCAGCGGATGCGGTTCAACCGCTTGCGGTTAGCGCGAATGCTAATACTGTAGTACGTACTAGTACCACCGTACTATACCTTAGTGGCGTGACCTCGTATGCGACAACCAGAAATGTACAGTAAATCAACCGCAAATCGTAATATAACTAGAAACATTTTAGGCGGTCGAGCGACCGTCGGCAGAGGGAATTATTATTTGAACTATTATACATATAAACTGGAAATCCTAATCCTACCTGTTTATAAATATTTGCTAGAAGGTTTTTATATAGGCAAACTTTTAGCAAATAGCGTAATTCTAGTTAAAATCCAAGTAACGGTTAATCGGCGGTTAATTAACAGTTAAAGCCACTATGGTCACATGCTCTTTGCTTACCTAATTAACCGCACTATATAGTGTAGTGGGTACCCTACCCTACCTACCTATAGAGGGCGCCGTCCACCACACCTACTACTACACTACTACAACTCTATAGAGAGCCGCAATGTATGCGCATAGGTATATTTTCGCTGAATCGACTAATTTTGGACTTGTTTTAATTATAATGTGGATCTCTATTAAGTGAGGGCATTCCCGAGGATCTTAGAACTCTATATTTTTAATTATGCGAGGCTCTCTTGTGTAATATACATGCAAGAACCCGTCTAGGATATGCCTAACTATATACTAACCAATAGGAATGCGCTCAACTATCCACTAACCGGAAGAAGGCAATTTACCTGAAATCTATAGTAGTAGTTCTAAAATCTATAACTATTAATGCTAATAACTAGAACTTAACTAGAAATGCTCTATTAACTGTATCTAATATAGACGGCTAATAAAAATTCAAGGTTAACAAATGCCTCTAGTTAATTAATAGTTAAATATCCATTTTGCGGTAAGTCACCTGCCTAGCTACGCTAACCGCGTACTAACTAATTATTTGCGGTTGTCGCGAAACGGGTCACGCCACTAAGGTAGCGTGCCAAGCATTGAGCCTTGTCCTTGTTCTCTTGTTCCCGAGTTCAACCTCTTTGCTCAATCCCCAACCCACACCACACCCACCTCTGCTTCGCCAGATGTGGTAACCATTCTTTTCTTTGTTTATTCTCTTAACCCCACGCAGTCAGTTCACCGTACAATAAGGGGCATCTCGTCATTCCCACGCTTTCGAACGAAGGCAGCGATTGTTCAGTCAGCCAGTTGTACTGCCGTCCTTTCGCACATCGACCCCCCTCATAGACCATATTCACAGAAGACGCGGTACATTCGAGTGTTATCCATCATCTATCTGTTGCATCTCTCATTCTAGGCACTAGTTTCATTATTTGCTACTACCGTCGCCATGTCGTCCTATCTCGAGAAGCAGCAAGCAGCCTTCAAGAGCAACGTCACCTCTGCCTCGTCCAAAATCGCTAGCAAGCGCACCAGTCTCGCACCACCTGCCGAAGCACCCTCTCCAGCGCCGTCGAACACGTCGAATACATCCAAGACGGAGAAGGAAACTAAGCGCAAGAGAGAGGTCCAACAAAATGTCGTTTACTCACAGCCTGCTGTAACTGGCTATGGCACCGAAGCTTTCACCCAAGTTACCTACGTTATCGACTTTCTGAAGAAGAAGGACGAGCCGAAGACATTTCAAGAGATTTTGATGTACCTCAGCCAAGTCCATGTCGAAGAGACGAAGAAAAAGCTCATTGCGACGATCCTCAAGCGCCACGACCGCGTGAGATGGACGGCAGATCCGCAGCTAAAGACCCAAACATGGGACTCGGGCACCTTCCGTCACCAGCCTCTGATCAACGTTCGAACCAAGAAGGACCTGATCGCGTATCTGCAAATCAAGCCAGATGCACAAGGTGTCGCTGTGAAGGATTTGAAGGACGGCTGGCCAGACTGTGAAGATGCTATCGATGACTTGGAAGCCGAGAATAGGATATTAGTGACGAGGACGAAGAAGGATAATCATGCCCGCATGGTGTGGAGCAATGATCCGTCTCTGGTTCACAAGGTCGATCCGGAATTTCAATTGATGTGGCACAAGACAGAGCTACCCACAGTTGACGAACTCGTCCGGAAGCTTATGGATGCTGGCCAAAAGCCTGCGAGCGAAGACCCAAGCAAGCGTGTGAAGGCAGCCCCCAAGCCAAAGGAGAAGAAGAAGAAAGCTCCCCGAAAGGGCGGCAAATTCACAAACTCCCACATGGCGCATCTTCTCATTGACTATGACAAGCAAAGGAGATAATGCAAGGCACAGCGACAAGCTTTGGTGGTATGTAGAGGCTCGATTTGCATTACAAGGCGTTTGGGCAAGGGGGCGGAGACAGTGTCTTTAGCGTTGGCGTTATGGTCTCGAGAGTCCTGAAATAAATGGACGGGCATATGGCTTGCCAGACTGCCAACCTTGTGGGATAGGAAAGCTGTTCTGGCCTGCTGCTGCGAAAACATAGGCAAAATTTACAGACTCGATGTGCTCTCCAATGACCATCAGCCCGTGATGATTTGTGGATGCCCTTCCCGCTTGATCATGTAAGTATTGGGTTGTCAATAGAGCTGTTCAAATTTTGCGTTTAGTGATCGAATTTACAAGTTGGGATGTTCGCGTGGTAGAAACCAGAGTAAAGATAAGGATGTTTTCTATATACCTATTTTTAAATCCTTTTTTTTCTCGAGAATCTGAAATGGATGGCTAGAATCAGGGACCTCGTAGATCTATCGATCTGCAGGTCTAGATTATATTTCCAGACCAGCGGCTTCCACCTGCGTTCGGGACGAGGCATTCCCCCACCCCCACTACGAATGCCCCGCTTTCGACTAAAGCCACCTTACCAATCTCTACGAGTACATCGAGATCACTAATACTTCGTAGATCACGTCAGGGGGCGGCGAGGAATTCGGTCTCGGATATGATTAGAAATCATAAAACTTTACCCTCTAGACCCTTTCCTTCCTCTTAAGAGCAATCATATTCCCCGATAAGTAATCTCTACCGCACTTCACTTTCCTCATTACCGCTCTATACGTATTTCCGTGTCATTACACCCCAAGACCTCAGCACTAGATAAATCCCCGTGCTTACGTCTTGGTGCCGATCCCAGATCGCGTTTGCATGTTCCGGCCCACGCTGCGCAGGATGACCCAGTTCAACATAGAAGTAGTCAGCGACACCGTCTGTCCGTGGTGTTACGTCGGCAAGCAGAAGCTCGAGAAAGCTATCAGCGCCTACAAAACTCAACATCCGGACTCCAATGATACTTTTTCCACGACATGGCTGCCCTTCTATCTCAACCCTGGGGCTCCCAAAGTCGGTACGTCATGTAGAAGTATATATTTATTAAAGGCTAGGGCTAACAAGAGGTAGGGGTTGACAAGACAGCGTACTATAGAAACAAGTTCGGGGACGACCGCACGGAAATGATCTTCGAGCGACTCGGTCAAGTGGGCAAGGACACGGGGATTAACTTCAAGTTTGGGGGCAAGACTGGAAACACCAGGGACAGTCACCGGTTGATTCAACTTGGAAAATCGAAATCTCCAGCTATGCAGACTAGAGTAGTGGAAGAGCTGTTCGCCGCTTATTTTGAAAACGAGGGTGATATCACAAATCACGAGATACTTCAAAAGGCTGGTGTGAAGGCTGGGCTGGATGAGAAGGAGGTCAAGGAGTGGTTGGGAAGTGATAAGGGGGGCAAGGCTGTCGATGAGGAGGTCGAGGCTGCGCAATTAAATCAGGTTAGTGGGGTGCCGAACTTCACTATTCAAGGGAAGTATGAAATTGGTGGTGCGCAGGATCCAGGGGTGTTTTTGAGATTGTTCGAGAAGATCAAGGCTACGGAAGAAGGGGCGAAGGCTTAAGTTGGTTGCCATGGTGTTTTCGGGGTGTCTGCATTGCTTGCGTGCTTGTCTTGATTTGTTTGATTTCTGAGCTGTTGAATTAGCTGGTACATCAGTCTGAAGAACACTGGTTTCATATTCGTTTGAGCTCTCCTTTCTTTTGAGAGTATTCAAACTTTCAAATCCTGGCCACTTTTATGATTCTTGGAAAGAAGCTGTCTCTTGTTCAACGGAGTGCCATGATTGAACCTACGACCATGGAGCCATTCTGCCCATCGAACTGTTTTGTCCACTCCGAGAAACTCTTGATATAAGCTGTGCACTTGAACGCGCTTTGTAGCAATTCTTCCCTAGATAGTAGAGGTTTCTATGGGAATGCCTAGGAAGTGGTGCCTGCTCGTCACTGGCTGTCGGCCTTGAGATATTTAGTTGCGGATGAGAAATCAAGTATACCGGCAGGTGCTTTTTCCCGTGGGGACAGAAGAACGGATTATGTTCGACTTTGTGGTAGTCATTCATGCAAAAATAAAAGCAACTACCGCTATTATTTGCTTGAGGGAAGACTTAAGGAGAGGGATGTCTCTGAATTGCCCTTTCTTCTGGAAATGTACAACATGTTATGTTCATGCATCATGCCTTATCGTCTGACAAATCCCCAGAAACCGATCTTGATAGCATCCCAACATCCTTTCTCTCCCGTAATTTCGAAGTTTATAGATTTCAAACCCGGTTTGGAATCCGAGTTCTGGTTATATGGAAGCCGAGAGCGAATAGTAGTGACAGTTTCAGCAGATATTACAGCTCTTGTAAATAGCGCGTCTCTCAATACTGCGAGAAGGAACATATGACATCCTACTCAACAGTGTTCTGCAAAGGTTTGATTTTGTTTGTCTATTTAGTGACAAAATCGCACTGTTTGGAAGCATTCTAACCGCGATAAACAGCAAAAATATATTCGCATTTTGGGAGGGGTATTATATAAAATATCCCGGAGTTATACTCGTACTATCTAAGACATCTATACTCGGACAAACTAGCAGCATAGTCTCCCTCATTACCCTTTATTGTGACTCGCGTGTCATGCCATACTTGCATGATATCCTAGGAGACAAACAGCTCTGATGACTTAACTTACATTTTACTATCTGTAATACTTTCAAATTCTTTCTCAAAAAATTCCAAATCATCTTGCACCATGTTTCAAAGCTCGAAACAAAACTAACAAACCATGTCGTGTTTCATGAAACACTCCACCAGCTCCGAACGATACGATACGCCACAGATACGACGGGTTCATGGCATGAACGCTAGATGATCCTTCCGCTCCTCGCATATCTCGGGGGCTGCAGAAGAGGATTTATTGAAGGAGGGCGTTTGTTTAGACTATTTCTGTCAGTTAGTCATGGAACATTTGGAAGTAAGTAGTGGGCCACTAGAACGTAATGATAAGCCTCTTTTTAAAGCTACGGGATCTAGAAGGAGATTACGCTTCCGGATTTGATCACGGCTGGGTATAGATCAATGTTAAATTGGGGGTATGCTATTTACGTAGTAGGATATTAAAGCTAGTGGACGAAGGGAGTACAGATTCCTCGGCTTCTGGAAGCCCGGCTGAAATTACGCTGGGGAGCGATCTTGATATCATCATAAGTGGAAATTGGATCGATAGCCGCGGTGTCGAGAGGTAAGAACATTCGGGATCCAATAATCCAATGCGAATGTTGGAAGAGGGGTTTCTGCACGGAAAAGGGCATAAGACCGTTGCTAATATTGCCGAACTCTAGACATGTACATGATCCATATCCGACCATAACTATTAGAACGCCAAAAGGAACCAAATTTCCTCATCTTTATTACCTGCGATTCGATCAAGTATGATATCATCTATTTTTGGGAAATGATCTTGATGTAGGAAATGAAGGAATCTTAGATATTGTTGCCCCATGAAAAGCTATCCATATGCCCTCTGAAGTATGAAATCATAGGCTCAAGATGACTTTCTAGCCATGGCATCCGCCCATGTAGTTATTTAGAAAGACTTCAACTTTTTATGCCTTTCAATGCCTAGCAGTATTCTAACTTTCCGACACGAAGAAGCAGATTAGGCCAGACTAAAAAAAACCCAGATCGACCATCATGACTGCAGTGATCGGCACAACTATCTTGTTCTGCATTTGGCTAAACAAAACCGCAAAAGTCTCTTCCCTTCAACTTGAAGTTTCAATGTATCACCAAATTAGAAATGTCTGAAAGAAAGAGGAGACGAGAGATTTTTACCCGAGTCAATGCGGTGCCCTGGCCCCCTCGATTTAGCAGTGAAATAGACAAAAGAATGCAGACGTAGTCCCTCGCCGATCCAGTAATTCCGTGGAGTAACTTTGAAGTGACGTTCTCCTCACTGTTTGACACCAGAATATTGCAGGGTAGGGTAACTGCCGACATACTGTAGAAACAGCTTGATTCGCCTCGCTGAGATATACTCTCACCTGTAAGTCTCTTCTGTAGACTGTGCTTGAGATTCAAGATCGGCTATGAAGAAAAGAGATGTGTGCTTGTTGATAGGAAATGAGAGACTGGGATATTGCTTGCCGTGAGCTGGTTGGGTACTATGGGTAGAAGGAAGTGGCACCAGTATGAGAAAGAGGGAAGACCTAACTTATTAGTAAGTGCACCCAGACAGATCTGAGCGGTACATTATCCTCAGCCTATTGCCGAACAATGCTGCAAGCCTGCAATGAAAAGCTTATCATGGACACGCTTTGAACTTTTCAGAAATCTTTGGTTCGGGTACATTCCGCTTAATGGTTTTGAAACTTATACTTCATAAATCCCAGCAACGCATGAGGCAGAAGTCTGCTCTCTACGGAATCAATGCAGGCGATCTCATGCTTGTATTCCGGGGTAGCCAAGCTGCCAAGGAGAGGGCGTCAATCGTAGATCGGCTTTTAAATTGAGCCTCCAGTAGTACTGTACCGGTCCCTGAAGTGATCACGTACCTTGCAGAAAAACACTCGGATTTTCTTTGAACTATGATGCTTTATTCACAAAACTACCACTACCGTGTGGGGTTGATTCTAGAAGTTCGGGAATCCTCTCTCTCTCCTTCGAAGAATCATCCTTAAAGGATGGGGTAATTAGATCTCGCTTCGGGTGTCGAGTATAGTATCTCAGAGCGGCTCAAGACCTTTGACTCATGACAGCTGAGCTCATGAACGGAGTTCCGAACTAGGCTGAACTCCACAAATTCAAGGATATGTCCTCGGGCCCTATGGGTTTATGAGGCGTTCTGATCGACGAGGGTGTGCATTCCGTATTTCGAAGCACATGGTCATCGGAAGATCCGATGGAGCGGATAGGTCTAGAACATAGTTCTCATGATGGCCCGTTCGATACGATGTTGTTGCTTTCCAAGGCCAATAATAGATGGAGGTTACAAACCCTTTTATGCTTACAAGGAACCATCGTGAAGCAATGCTAACTTGGGATCATCACTTGAATCGGCGAGGAGGTGCGGCGGGGAGCTCAATTTTGCCGGGAAGATCGAGGAAATGAGAAGTAAACAAGGAACCAACTTGGGTTAAACATTCGGCAGGATGGGGCTCATGCCGAACAATTTGTAATTTCACATTGCTCTCCGTTGAATTCCAATCAGTTGAGTCATCCTCCCGAGTGACGCATAGTAATGAGAAAAGAGCTCTACTGAAGGTCTGAGCGATCTTAAATTTCGACATCCAATGTCAGGCATGTCTATCTAGATCAAGTCTTTTTAACCAGCAACAACGGTAGTAAACCGCAGACTGAAGCTAAATAAAACACGGGATTCTCCGCTCTTGATACGAGGGAGCCTTATAGGTATATGAATCTTACTCCGTAGAGATTGGACGGGAAGAAGATCGGAATCATCGGATGGGTGCCGAGTTTATTATTTTCAAGCCCCAATTTGATCATTGCGCTGCCGTGATTGCAAACTAGGGAGTATCCTCCAGCAAGCCGCACATACCGCTGACAGTGCCACGTGAGCAAGTGCCTCCTCACTAGTAGGAGTAGCTTGATGTTTGAAGTCAAAACTTAGTGGCCTTGGAGCTCTAGCTGGCTAATGCAACTACTTGATGTCCAATCAGCTATCAACTACTACCGTATCTGTCTTCTCCACCTGCGCACAATAGAAGGGACCGAAAGCGACACTAGTCAGCCTTAATTAGACCATTAAAATCAGAGAACTCTTCCAGAAGGACTTGAATCGTGTTCAATGTGGCTTGCACTGGCGTGAGTCGAAGCAAAAAGTGAGACACTCCCATACAGCGGTTTGAACCTTTCGGCAACTGAAGTAGCACGCTCGGTCTTCAAGGCGAACCCATTATTCCTCGTTTGAGGATCTAACATTGGGTGATCGCCGCTTGGCCTGACTCTGTGCGGTTTGACGGATTTCGTCAGTGGTGGAGACTAAAACATCGGATTGGGTCGTTTCTTAATGGCGGAGGCTTTTGCAAGATGCTCTACCGAAGTAACTTCAGTAACAGACTCAAGCAGAGCTGACAGAGATCAAATTTCTCTTCATCACTTACCTAAGACACGTCAAATGCCGAGACACCCCCAGACATTAGCTCCTATCGTCTTTGAGGGATAGCCTCGGGGCTCTTCCAAA
The DNA here is from genome assembly GCA_007825325.1 of Lachnellula cervina. Lineage (NCBI taxonomy): Eukaryota > Fungi > Ascomycota > Leotiomycetes > Helotiales > Lachnaceae > Lachnellula > Lachnellula cervina. The sequence continues at coordinate 7,130 of QGMG01000070.1, read as the reverse complement.
CTTGTACGGAGTAGTGACCACCCACCAGTAGATCTTGGGTCCATGCAGCTAATGAGCCCCGTATGGGATATTATTCGCATCATTCCAGGAGCGCGTGTTCACCACGTGTCGAATCTCCCGTGCATTGCAATTCGGATACGCCGTTGACGGGTAGAAAGCACCTAGTTGTCCATACTCGTATTTGGGTTGACGCTGATACGCCACGCCTTGTTGTGCCAGCCATGAAACATTAGGGCAAGATCATGGTTCGCGTGGTAGCTTGTACCCGGGATCCGTGATCAAAGCGCTGCACACATCATGAGAGCTGCATCATTGTACAGAAGAGGTGGACAAGTCTTGTTTCTTTTCGAACTTTGGACCCCCGTGTAAGATAAACTTACTACCGTACTGTAGAAATGTAGCTCAATGTTCGTATGCCTCGGTGCGGAACCGCGGGTACTCGATGCGGATGCGTCCATAGAAGATTAAGATCAACGGCGCTCCTTCTGGTGCTGGAAATGATGCTTGGTTGACCTCGCCGTAAAAAATCGCTTGGTCCCACAAGTAAGTACGGAGTGCCTAACCATGCGAGATGAATGTCGATGAAACAATCATGCTATACGCTGGCATACGGAAGTACAGTAATATGCCAAGCTTCTATTTCTTCTAGCAGGCTTCTAGCTCTGTTCGAGGCCCTGCACCTGCCCTGCCACAGACCCAGGGGACCAACCCAGGCCCCCCTGTATTTTCTAGTCCTAGTGGTCGATCCTTATTGCCTTCTTTGGTCAAAGCCAGGTCGTGAAGACTTGCCAACACACGCACCATCACCATTAAAGGCCTAGTCAGATAGTGTAATTTAGACATGATTCAAACAAGATGCGGCAAGAATAGTTGCAGACGTACTGTATTTACGAAGTACTGTAGCAGAGTCGTGAACGTGGCAATTTACATACAGTACTGTAGTGCGTCCGTCCGGGGGGGGAGTCAAACTGCCTCCATGTGATCAGAGCTCAAGCACCTCGCGGGAGGAAAATCAACACGGTATAGATTGTCCTCAAGGGGACCTGACGCCGCGCTCAAGAAAGAGCATTTCACAACTTTGATGTTTCTCGTGGTACGGTACCTCCCACAAAGAAACGCAAGTGCAGATAATCTAACGGTCTGCGCCGTTGAACGTCTAAAGGGGAAGGTTGTGTAGAAAGAAGAAAGAAAAATATCCCCTCATTGAAACTCGGGCCATGGTCGAATACTTAGAGTACTGCACAAGGATGGAAAGGGGCTAATGAATCCCATGTGAGTGGAAACAATTGGCAGGGGTGTGCCACGCGCATGGGGCGGGGAATTTTTGATGTAACTGGGCAGTTCTAGGTCTGAGCTTGTTGACGACTACTCCGTAGAAGGAAATACACATCTGGGGTACCTCCGTACAATGCAGTCCGCACTTGTCAATGCTAGTGAGTTCTAATAGTTGCTATGATTAGTTACCTATCGCAAGCAATGTATGTGTAGTAATTACTTATCTGAGGCTGCCGCAATAATCGACGGCGATATGGTATATCTACCTATCCAATTGATCTTCCATCTGCCGTCCTCTTCTCGCACAGACCTTCACCATCGCGTGGGAGGTGGGAACTATCCTGGTAGCGGCGCGACGTCGTGTGGTCGGAGCGTCTTCTGGAAGAGAGTTTGGTTGGATGTGACATGAAGAATGCATACTCCGTAGAGATTCTCTCCAGTCGGATCTGAGCTTCAAACGCCTTTTGTCATCCCTAGAGATTGACCCATTACAAGTTTTTGTATTTCCCTAATAGCACCAAAACAGATGATGCAGCAATAGCAGACTTAGCCTAGTGACTTTCTACGGTATAATTTACTATAGTCCCGCCTTCATATTAAAAGTAAACTAAACACGTCACGCTAGTATTGTAATGCAATTTGTACGGAGTACGGACTGCAAAATAGTTTCATGCAATCCATCGGACCGATGGGTGACCCATGCAGACATTGGCTTACAGTACCGGCTGAGCTCCGCGTACCTGGAGAAATGACGACGCTTCAGGGATCCAGGTTCAAAGGCTGACTTTTCTCCTTTCAGGCTCAAATAAAGCTACACAGTACTGAACTAGACCTACCTAGACTTGAGCTCTACAACCCGGATAGTTGAAGCATTTCTGACTCGGAAAAGATTACCAGGACTTTCAATTCAGAACACTAACTTATATAAAACCTCGGACACTAGTTCCGTTCCAGTTTCTGTGAAACAAACTTATGTAAATTAGCTGGCTTTTCGCCTGAAGTGGCTGAGCAACTTGTCGCTTGTCCAAGCTTGGGTAGTAAGTTTACGGAGGAGCACGATTTAGTAAGGAGCAAAATGTGTCAATAACGGAGCATGTATACTTTAGGCTGCTATGAACCTAAGATAGGCAGTAGTAGAGTTGGATACGGAGTACAAGATACTTCTGTGAGGCGCTCGTCCTCCGTATAATAATAATATAATGGCTCGCTCGAGTCAATCTTGATATGGAATAGGGGTAGAAGGGTGCAAAGTGGTGACCCACCTTGGGACCTGGGGTGTCAGGGGTGCCCTTCTTTCTGCTTTTCTAGAATGCTAGGATCCCTGCTTAGGGCCTGAGTGTCTTCATGCTGCTCCGAGCCCAGTAATAATAGTTAATAAGTACCAGCACCCACCCTGGCCTTTGGGACGGATGACGATTTGGGAAGAAGAGAAGGAAGAATTTGATCCTCATCCTGCATACCTCCGTAAACTCGACAAAAGAAAATATATCCGCCTGTACCTGCTTACTACCCTACCTCCTCGTTTGATCCAAAGTACGCAACACAACCTAATACGCTGTACCCGGCCGAATCTTCCGTCCTCTGGCCATCCACGCTGGGATAGATTCCTTGAAGGCCCTCAACTCGCGTACTCGGTGTACGGGCAGGAGCATTAACGTCAATATCAACATCAACATAAACCTCAAAATTAACACCAACATTCACAAAAGGCAACATTTCCTTTCGGATTTCAAAGTTCCTTCACTTGGGACTACCAACAACCCTGCTAGGTTTCTGTGCGTGGGGCGTGGTAGTAAGGAGACGGCCAGGTTTAAAAGTAAGAAGGAGCAACACCAAGAAAGGCGAAGCGAAAAAAGTTCCCCATCTCAAAAGTGCCGCTTCAACAACGCAACACAACACAACACAACACACTCGCCCTCCCCGACTCTTCAGCCAGAAGTCCTTGTCGACTTCTCAGACTGCTAGCATCCCAGTCGGATGATAACAACATCTCTACGAAAACAGATCCGCGGCAGCTCACAACCCTTGACGCACGTTGGACCCTCGAGAGCTTTAACGTCCCCGTCCACAATCCACCCCGTCGACGCCGCCTCTACGGGCAAGCGCATGATTCTTTGCTTGGTCGTGTCACCAGCTCCACGACGACATCTGAAGTTCGATCAACCACAGTAGCATATTAAGTCCAGGTAAACACCACGCGTGTTGAGGGTTGAAGAGCACTTGCTAACCCTCGTAGTGTTTCGGGGCAGCCGACATCCTTCAGCCCATCTACCAATCTACGATTTGCACTCGCATCCCAATCTCGAGCGGCGCTTTTATTTTAATTTTACGCAAACAACTTCCGAATTTATCCTGCACCCTGACCTACATATCCGCCAGCTCGAATTACCGCTTTCAACGATACTGCCAGTGGGCAACGATACAACGGAATAACGGCCTGCAACCACTCAACCACCTGTGGATTCAATAGTTCATACATCGAGTCTTTGTCTACCAGGTCTACAGCCTACGTTGTTCGAGCCCGGCGTTCCGACAAGTCACTTCATCGGACGAACCTTTGGCTCGTGCCTCAAACACTGCAGCATACCGTGAGTTTTACCAAATAACAGAGAGACACTTCAAGGTCCCGGGCAGCCAGTGTTTACACAAGTTGGGCCAGTTGATCCAGCCGCATCATACTCTTCCGTGGCAAACCCGTCCTGAAAGAACCAGGTGGACCTTTTGCATCTGCAAAAGCGGATATTTGGTAGTAGAAGTTGAAAGGTCCTGGAGTTTCATCTAAGAAAAGCATTCGGTTTTGACCAGTGGCTCGAGCGCTTAGCCGTGCATTTCTAGCATTGCCGCCACTCCGCGGACCCAGCATCCGTATTGGCGGATATCTCTTAAAGAAATCTACGAATCCAGGTTAGCCTAAATCTCATTCGATCTCGCCCTCCCATCGTTGACGAGCTGAGAACCTACGGGTTGATGCATGTTTGCATACTTGCTCCCCACTTTCCCTTGATTTGTAGATTTTTCTAAAGTTGGGTGAATTGGCGGTGAACGTGTCTTCGTGTCTTCACAGATCGCGCCCAGTTGAAAACTTCAAAACCCTCAAACAAACAATTTTTTAATCCATGCTGATATCTTCCAAAACAGCTTTTTAATACTCAACCCTTTTTACAGTTTTGTCGACTTTGCTTCATCCTCGCAACGAAAATCCAAGTCACGTTATTGACGCGTCGCAATACATCTGTGGCGTGTTTGACTTCACCGAATCTGACGAGTAAAATCTAGTTCGAGAACTGCGGAGAGCCTCTTTGAAAGCTGCTTCCCGAGACACATCATCGGATTCCCGAATTTGACTTGAACAGGGAGACGAACACCTGATCCAAGCGCCAGCTTTTTTCTATAAGCGGTCCCCTCCTTCACCTTTATTTGCTTGGTCGATATTCCAAACGCAGTCATGGACATCAAGCAAATAGTCAACTCCAAAGGGTCGAAAGGAGTTGCTGCGGCGGCAGCTGCTAATGGCTCTGCCCAAGACTTGCATCTTCTTCAATCGATCCAGCAAGCCAGCAGCATCCCAATGTCCGATACTGGTTCGGAGCGTGGTAACTCTCCCCACGACTCTGAGCGTTCCCGTTATTCGGGCTATGGTCCTATGAATGGAATGAACGGAGCTCCGAACACTATGCGATACCCTTCACCAACAGCTATGCAAAACGCAATGCCAATGATGCAACAGCCTTATCGACCAGACAACGGCTTTGACAACGGTATGATGCAGCAAGAGAACGCTCGGCCTGCACGTCAAGCTGGAGGGGATGGCGCCCAAAAAGCGTTTCCCTGCAGCTCCTGCGGTAAAGGTTTTGCCCGAAGAAGTGATCTTGCACGCCATGGCATGTCTTTACCCATCAAAACTAGACTGGTTTCTTGTGCTAACGAATCTCCAGAACGTATACACAGCGGTGTTCGGCCCCACGTTTGTGAGCATCCTGGCTGTGGAAAGCAGTTCATTCAACGGTCTGCTTTGACTGTTCATATGAGAGTCCATACTGGCGAGAAGCCTCACATGTGCGAACGATGTGGAAAGGTATATTCAAATGGTACTCGGCAATGGACACGCTAACACTTCGCAGCCCTTTAGTGACTCCAGCTCCCTCGCAAGACATAGACGAATCCATTCTGGCAAACGACCTTACAAATGTCCTTATGCCGACTGTCAAAAGACTTTCACCCGCCGTACCACGCTGACTCGGCACCAAAATCACCACACCGGAACTGTCGAGGAAGCGGCAGCTGCAACAGCAGCAGCTCTCGCAACTCGCAGCACCCAAGGTTCAAGACAGCGTTCTGATGGCGAGCAATATTCCAACAACGGATCTCCAATGTCAACCCCATCTCCCCTCCAGCGAACACACTCTGTATCCCCAAATTCCGAGCTTGCACCTATGAACCATATGCCTCGTCATCCAGCAGAGTATCAATACATGAACAACAGTTCGCTACCCGGACATCTCCGTGGTGATTACAGTATTCCTCACCAAGCACCCCCAAGCACAGCCTCTTACTCCAACGGCATGCGACCAACGTCGCATCCTACTGGTTACGGCCCACCATCTATCCTTGAGCCACCTACCAGCGGCGAACAACGCCAACAAGGAAGCGTGGGTGGGAGCCCTCATATGAGTAACGCGGGTTGGGCGTCGCCTTCGCACAACATGCCGTCACCATCTCATAGCAACTACATGTACCCAGATCCCGAGTATGGATCTCCGGCACCAATGGGCCAGATGTTCTATCCAAGTTCAAATGTCAGGAGACCACAGAGCACCGAGCCTGACGCCTACGATATCAAGCCGAGAATGAACGAGATGTGGACTGCAGCCCAATAATCTGCTGCTTGTACCGCCAATATATTTGGGGCCGAACACGTCACGACTCCCCAGTCTCTACTCGCATTAAAATTACTTTATCCCTTTCTAAACCTGTCTGATACCCTGTACATTCACGTATTCGTTGCTTTTCGGTTTCATTTGTCTAGGAGTTACATCGGAGCGTTGCATAAAAGCATGCATACAAGTTTATAGCAACTCATACACAGCCGGCATTCATGTCGCACCTAATTTTCCTTAAAGTGTCTTTCTTTGCTTTTGGCCTCCGGGTGGCCCATGTTCTAGAATTGGTTTCATAACGGCCTTTCCCATTGAGAGGAATATGGTACGTGCGTTGCGGCTACGAAGTTTATGAGGATTTAAGGGTTGCTTTTACCGTCTAGACTGGTGGTTGCTTATTCGAGCTATGCAACAATGGTGGTTGCTGATGACTCGGTGAGAAGGGTTTGGTAGATACAAGGGACGTTTTAGAGATTGAGCCCAGGCTAGCAATACTTGCTTATGAGTCTCACATGAGCTAGGACAATAAATGTGCAAACATAGTTTTTAGTCTCTTTAGGTGGGACTGGTAATTGACTATAAATATTGATTGAATACAATCGGCGAATTGACACTGGTGAACTCTTGATGCTTGCGTGACTAACAGAGTATATGTGAGACGAATCTTCTTGCTGCGTCCCATCTATTTTGGTTACACAAAACACCGCCTACCCCAAACTTCCAATCATTTTATAGACAAGTGAAACTATGCTCACCCAACACCAAAATATCAACGCTCACGTCGTCCCATTCGCCTTCCCCAACTTCCCCTCCGTCCTCTCCACATACTCCACCAGCGCCTCAATCGTACAAACCTTCAGCCCCCACTTCTTCCCAAAAGCCAAACACCCATCCCGCCGCATCATACCCGGCTCCAACCGCTCCGCCCGCCCCTCAACCTCAACCCCCTCCTCCACAATCTCGCAAATAGCAGCCGCC
>QGMG01000069.1:0-63794 GCA_007825325.1 Lachnellula cervina | reverse complement strand
ACCCTCCTCCTCATCCCCTGCCCCCTCAAACCCCACCCACCGCAACAAGCAATGCACACCCGTACTCGCGCCCATCGCCACGCACACAGCCCACGGAATCAAACCCAGCATAACAACATCACTACCGACATCCAGCAGCAGTCCGCAAAGCGTCGCTGCCGTGATGGCCAGGATGAAGATCGGCGCCTGGTACCGGTCGTGCTCCTGCCTGCGGTACGCGAAGGAGGAGATGGCGCAGCCGAGCGCGAGACACGCGGCTAGCATTAGGGGGGGCGAGGGGTCGAGGATGAATGGCATGTGTCCGGGGTTGAATGCTAGGAGGGGGGTTTCGGGGGAGGAGGAGCTCGAGGTGGTTGGGATTGAAATTGGGTTGGTGCGCTGCTGGGTTGAATTTGTTAGTTGTGAGAGAGAGAGAAGGAAAGAAGAGAAGGAAGGAAGAGAGCTATTTGGAATTTTCAACATGGTGGGATGGAGAGATACGGACTCTTAACTCATTGTGCAGGGTATATGAAGTAGTTATCAACGAGCAAAAAGAGCTTATGAGCATTTCCCAACACGTCGCAAGCGTAGCGGGCGTACAGGTTCTGCGAAGAAACGCATCTGTCCGGTTAGGCGGTTCTGGTCCAATTGTCATGCTACTCCAGTATCTTGGATCGCTGGAAGAAAAAGAGTGCGACTGCTCAATTGTCAAGTAGATGACGCTTCCCATGATTGATGACTTGATTTGACCCGATTCCTCCTACAACACAGATGTTGCGTGCGTTCCAGCTTTAATAGCAGAATCATGGATGGGTACCCCCGGAGAAGGCTGGGGGAAGTAAACACACCATGTTAGTAACTCAACATCACGTTGGGAAAATGAGATGCTTTCAAGACAGTACTACGTTGATGGGCAAGACTTCGCCCGGCTAAGGCTATGGATTTTGCAGCCATCGGGCGTCAACCGGAGGCTCTGACCACCCCCGCTCAGAAACATATACAAATGTTTCATATCCGTCCTTGCTCACCGAGACTTCAAAACCGGTTAGAGGCGGATGCAGGTCGTTGGCCGAATTCTGGTGTTCTGATTCGGCAAGGCAGACTCGTTGGGTGGAAAGAGGCTGCAGGCTGACCGGCAAGGCTGCCCTTGGGCAGGAATCCGCATTCGTTCACCGAGATCGAAGGCAATGGATTGGCTGTATGCGCGGTTTGGCAGTAAGGCATCCAAGGCAAATCGACGAGGCTGAAAACTTGCAAGCCATGATTATGAGAATGATAGGCTATGTCCGAATCAGGACTGTTGCATCTTGCGATGTTGTGGTTGTAGAAAGAATGAGATTGGTTTCAACCACTGAATCCTTGTGCACCACAATGCCTGCAAATTAGATGTGTAGCGAACAAGTCCAGCGCATCGAGATAATGACGGCCAAAATGACCATTTTCTCTTTCTTGCTTCATAGTCCTCATGCATCTCTGCCCAACAAGCAGTCCCACTCGGGATCTAAGGAGCTATCTCACCTGGGGGACTCCACCATAAAAGCTTTGTATGGGCTACGGTAGGTTAAGACAGTAACATATATAGATCGCAGATAGAGCCAAACATAACCTACCCCTTTTTGATCGCGAGGATTTACCTTGAACAAAGGAATGCCAATTGCCCCCGAGAAAGAGATTATCAAACCTGATATCATTACTACCCACAAACTACCTCTTTGAACCATCTGGCTTAGAAAATCACAACATTTACCCCATAGTATCAGTCCGGTTGCTAAGATGTCTCAAGCCGTCATTCACGGAGCCCAAGTGATGTTCTATCCTGTCCGGATTGTATTCAATGCCATTCAGCGGTTCACTGACAACCACCATAAGAGAATCGAATCCATCTCATGTGGTCTCATGGTTGCATCCGCATCAGTCATGCCCTCTCTATTCACTGAATCGCTTGGTCTCCGAGGATTGTACAAAGTGTATTTGTTCCTTCCTCGTCTTGTGTTTTGTCCCTGCTAACAATAGGTAGCATGTTGGCCGTCTGGGCCGTTGCGTCAATGCCATTCATATGGTTCAACAGAATCGAACTCCTCGTGTAATATCAGGCTATCTCGGAGTTTCCAAGTCCATGAATGCTGACGATTATTTATAGGAATGCAGCTTGGGCTCTCGCAGGGCTCTCAATCGTCTCGGTTGTCGCCATCCTTTTTTCCCGGATATCGCTTGAGCAATTCACGCCATACCTGCCATTTTCGATTGTCACTGGATTACTACTTACTATCCACATGGTTCCGAAAGTCGTCGGATTCTTTGAGCCAGGGGATACAATGTTTCCTGAGGAAATCAGGTTCGCACACAGCCAGTGGCGAGGATCCGACAGAGCGTCCATTGGCTCAGGAATTTCCGAGGAAAACATCCAGGGGGCGTTAGGACATTTCCCACCCTGGGACTTGGTGTTTTCCCACATGGACCATTCAGACGGAGAACACCATGTCCGTATGATTTCAAGTTCGGCCGGAAGTGTTAGCAGTATTGATCCAGAATTGGAAACTGGCCGAGAGGATGCTTCAAGTACCGCGTCCGAGGATCCCAGAGCTCAGTTGCTTTAGTACAAAGCAAGGCTTTCAAGAGGAAATTGTATATTTGAAAGACTCTGAGCATGTTTATCTACGCAGTGGAACGCTTGCCGCAATATATTTCCACATTTTTGTCCTCACTGGACAACCCAGCACCTCGTCACTTTCAACTGGTGTGCCAATACGTTAATTGGGTTTAATCAACTCGATGTCATTTCATGCGTCCTAGCGCAGTCAACTGGAGAAGAAAACAGGATTCCCAGAATATTGTATTTTATTAGACCAAAAACCATCTTTATTGGACAAGGGAAACCTCCCAGTATGTTGTTATTACCAGGGCTGCCTAGACAGCCACCCAACTATGGTGGCCGTGTTCCCCCCATTGTGCTGGACCCAGCATACCGGAAAGAAATTGCCAAACAGGAGAGGAACCACAGGCCGCGCGAGATGATACCATAATGTAAGCCAAAAGACTTGGACCTGGGATACTTCCATGGCGGGCTCTCCAGCCTTTGAATCAAGACCCTCTTGGTAACAGTCAGAGGGATAAAGACCACAGAACTCTCTTCAATACACAGTACCATTGTACCAACAAAACAACATCGCAAGATAAACCTTGAAAACTGGACAGGGCTCCTATGCAGTCAAAAATCCCAAACTCCGCCACATATGAATTTCTGGATTAGGCCACTACCCTTGGACATGGAAACAGATAAGGATGGTTCTCGTCTTGTCATACGTTTGAGATTTCTCATCTGAGTCGTTACTTCATATGTTGTTGCAAGCAGTTGAAAGAGATATCAGCCCGCACTTGCAAGACTATCACTATCTCACCGTCATCCTCCCAGCACCACCCTCGATACTCAGCACACCTAGAATGCAAACTTCTACCTACCACATCACCGCCGTCACGCCTCACGGCACCACAACTGACGAGACTGGTTGCCGAAACCGTTCAGCTAGGCGCGAACTCGGCCTCATCATTCGACGCATCAATCGATATGCATTGCATCTTGAAGACGAAGGCCTTTCGATGATATCCTGGAAGCCATGTTGGAATTGGAAAGTCGGAAGCGGATGTTGGAGGAACCTTTTTTGGAGCTTGGAATTTCAAAATCAGAAAGCGCCAAGACGACAACGGGGAGCTTGAAGGAAGGCGCGCACATGTGTACCACCAACGAAACCAGACAGAGACCGTTCACACGGAGGGGGCGTTTTGATTTGGCGCGATTTGGGGATGAATTCTTGTACGGTATTCCGTGCTGGTGTTGTTGGAAACCCTGCTTTTATCCCGAGAGCAACTGTACTGTATAGAAACGGTCTGCTTCGACCATGCGGAGATGCATGAGGCTATTTTTGCTCCATGTGAGGTTCAATCTTGACAGAATTTGTAGTATGTTTTAGTTGTAGCCGGACTGAATGAACTGGTGAAAGGAAGGAATAAAGTTCTACGCTAATGTAGCGCGTATGGACGACGCGTGCGCGTGCCTCCTAGAATAGATTTGATGTCCCTTTAATAACGTGACGAGCAAAGGGAAAAGATACAAATTTCGAAGTTTACTATTCTATATTTCAAATACTGCGCCAAGTCAGTAGGTATCAATTTGGTACTTAAATTGATATAGTTGCGATTACGGTTGTTTTATTTTGTTATGTACTGAGTGATACTCGTACTCTTCGTTTGCGGGGAAATATTTTGAACCCCTTATTTGCTTACTTTTGCTTACTATCACAACATCTTTAATGTCTTCACCTCCTCAGCATCCCCATAATGCGCCTGCGTCTCCCCAACCTTCTCCGTGGGAAGATAGCAATAGGCGCGCTTTTCGTGCCTCCCTCCTAATGTACATCTATAAAATCCGTCTCACAATCCACAACCACAACAACAGCCACTCCCCCCACGACGTCCTCGAATCGCTCAAATACCTCGAACCGCCCGCCTACTCAACCTCGAGCACAAACCTAACCGTCAACCTGGTCCTCGCTACCCTTCGATCCGACGACATATCCTGGACCGAAGCCCTGCACCTCCACATCCCAAACCTGCAGATAATCCGCTACATCTCCGACTCCCCCTCATCTGAATACCACCCCCCAGTCCCCAACAAAGGCCGCGAAGCCTTGATATACCACACGTACTTCAGCACCTTCTACACACACCTCCCTGACATCTCCATCCTAATCCACGCCCACGAATCGCCCTGGCACGCGGACCTCGCCCTCTTCACCAGCATGTTCTTCACGCTCTCGCACCTGTCCCTCCCCCACGTCCTGGAACGCGGCTACGCCAATCTGCGCGCGAGCTGGCACAACGCCTGTCCGGATTGGATCAACACCACGAAGACGTACGAGGAGTCCTGGAAGCAAGAGGAGCCGTTTATGGCGCAAGCGTTCGCGGAGAATTTCGCGCCGTGGGGCGTGGGCTATGTGCCGGAGATCTTGGCGGGGCCGTGTTGTAGCCAGTTCGCGGTGTCTAGGGAGGCTGTGCTGGCGCGGCCAAGGGAGCAGTATGAGCATCATGCTAGGTGGCTGGTGGAGAGTGAGTGGAGTGATTATATTGTTGGGCGGACGTGGGAGCATATGTTTCAGTTTTTGTTCAAGGGGGAGGGCGCGGATTGTCCGGTGGAGTGGAAGGTGTTATGTCGCATGTATGGGGTTTGTTTTGGGGGGGCGGGACAGTTCGCTGAGTGGGAGAAGTTGGGGAGGGAAAGGGAAGACTTGTGGGATGGAATGGGGTTTTGGAGCAACCTGGGATTTTGGGCTGAGCTGAAGGATCCGGGCAAGGTGCAGAGGGCGAGAGGGAGGGTGCAGGAAATTGAGAGGCTTATGGCGAAGATGATGGGGGAGGCGTTAAAGAGGGGGAGAGATGAGAAGGTTAGAGCGGAAGGGGTGGGGGATGTGTTTACTTGGTAAGAAGGCTGTTTATACTGTAAAGCTAGCCTCTGGGTATATATCAGGGGAGATTATGGCGTTTTTGGTGACTTGATTAGAGATTTATTTGGAAAAGATACCCGGACTTTATATTTTGTAGTTATATATGTAATGCTAGTTGTACAAGGAAGGTCGTGATAGAGGCCAATATCTGTATCGACATTTAATATACTGATTGTACATCCTGCTAGAGCGACAGAGACTGGCAGACCAACCACGCGGGTCCCTTGAATGGATAAAAGCAAGCGATTCATGCTACTTCTGTTCTTTCTTCCCTTTAATACCCCACTGTCCTACAAGCTTCATTCCATTCTTCGTCCCATCACTACCCGTGAGTAATCTCTCATCCTCAAGCAGCGTTGACAAGCAAAGCCAAGGATCTCTAGCACCACCCCACTTGAGTAAGTTCTCTTTAAGGCGCTCCCCCCTATCTCGGCTTATCGAGCCCCCTTGACGTCCTGCCAAAAACACCACCTGCCAGACTCGTCGAGCGAGGACGTTGTCAAATATGTAGCTGTAGTAGCTACCTCCATAGCCAAAGAGATGTCCGAAGAAGCCTTGCCAACTCGTGCCTGGTGGGTCTGTGGGTTGCCTGGAGTATTTTGCTTGTAAGTCGTGGTAGAGTTTTGTGGTGTCGAAAGAAGCATCCGCGGCAGCCGCAGAGTGACATTCTTGATCCAGCAGTGAGAGTATGATTTGGTTGTCTGTATCTATTCCATCGAATTTCTTGTCCATCGCTAACTTCTCAGCCACCATCTCATATGGCAGCGGTTCGTCCGTCTCGTAGTGTCGGGCAAATAAAGAAAGAACGGTAGGGTCAGAAGCAAAGCTTTCCATGAGAATAGAAGGCAGTTCTGACAGATCTGTGGCACATCGAGTCCCTGAGACCTCTTGGAAATCCGTTCTGCCCAAGATCGAGTGGATAGCATGGCCCATTTCGTGGAATAGGGTTGAAACCTCGCTGAAGCTGAGGAGGGATGGCTTGTTAATATCCCGGGGTGTCTTGAAATCGCAAATTAGCGCAATGGTTGGTAATTGCATAACGCCTCCCGCTGGCAAAGTCTTTGAAATAGACATGCCATCATTTGCTGCTTCTTCAGGAGAAGAGAATAAAGGATTTTGATCCAGGTGAGCTTCCTGAATCTCCTCGTCACGGATCAATCGAGAGCAGCGCAAGGTAAAATGGGCTGGATTTGGTGATTTTCCGGGACGGGAAAAAAGGTCGCAGTATAAAACAGCAACATGGCCATCTGTGTCTGATATAACATCAAGACGTCGGACATCAGAATCCCATGTTTCTCCAGGTCGAGTCTCATGGGGTACAAATCGAATGCCGTAGAGCCGCGAAAACAATCTTGATAGACCTTGCATCACTGTTCCTAGTGAAAAGTAGGCAGAGAGAAAATCAGGGGTTCGCTGATTAGAGCGTGATTTGGCAAGAACTTTTGCCATGTAATATTCCTTGTCCCATGGCTCGAGGCCTGCTATATCCTCTGGATAATGACTTGCCTTTTTCTTTTCCTGCCTCAATATCTCCAGCTGCGATTCTAGGTTCTCGGAGTTTTGTTCATTCAACCCGTAGAGAAATGTGCGAGTCATCTCTGGACCTCCTGCCATTTTATCTTGGAGAGTCATTTCAGCATAACTGCTGTAGCCTGTGAGTTTGGCGAGTTCAGCCCGCTTTTGCAAGAGAGTTTGGAGCTTGTGTACAGTTGAACGAGATGATGTACGGCTGGCCATAAAAATTTCCTTTCTTACATCCGGGTCCTGAACAGAACGCAAGGCCAGAGTCGCAGCATCTCCAACTGTTGGCAGTGATACCCGCCCCCATTGTGTAAATTGCCTGACGAACATAGGGTCCATTCCCTTTAGCTGACTGCTTCGAAACGTCAAGTACTCTTTGCTCGGTGCCATGGAGTCTACGAAACTCGTCCCGACGTGGCTAATTTCCTGTGACAGAGATATAAAACGCTCTCTTTGGGCTTTAGGGAGGTCGTGGGCCGACTTTCTAAAATCATTCCTTAAAATCTCCGCCACAGTTTTTTCCTGCTCTCCCCACGGTACGTCTTTATGCGACATCGCAATGTTCAGTTGCTTTTCCAATTCGGTAGTCGTATTGAGGACATTCATGTATTCGAACATAACTGAGTGTGCATGCGTAGCAGCAGCTTGTATAGCGGGATTGGGGTGTGTAGATCGAACAAAGTCTGAGATATCGATAACTCGACACAGCAGGTCGCTCAGCCCGTCTAGGTTCCGTACGACATCGTGGTATTCTGCAACGGATTTTGCATGCAAGACTCTGGTTACCAGTTTTTTCGCCTTCCTCAGACTTGCATTTGCGAATTCCATGAACCCTTCAGGACTCGTCAGGTATCTATTTTGGAAGAGCCCAACATTTCCGCCATTTTGCCCGGTTTTCGAAGACTGGGTGAAATCATTCCAGAACTTCGCCGAGTCAAAGATCTTTCGTAACGTTTTGTCATCGTGGACAGCTCCAGGAGCATCACCTCCTGCTGTAAAAGACCCTCCAAACTCTCGTAGAGCAGGTGCTGTATGTTTCCATCGAATAGGTGTTTGGCGTCGAATGCATCTCGAGCAAATCCATGGTCGAGTAATGGCAGTCTTGAACATATCTTTCTCCAACGAAAAAGATATTTACGGAGGGGAGAAAAAGATGCGGATGAGGTTGAAGATTTATGAGCCACTTATGCACTTTAATCATATTTTATGCAACTTCTTGCATAAAACCCGGACGGCCGCAAGCTAGGATTACCTCGGAAATCCCAAACAACCTCCAAGAGACAGACACCACATCGTCGTCAATTGAGCCATGGCTTCACGATTGTTCCCGCGGCAGGTATGTATAGTACGTTGCTCAATTCGCTTGCTACATTACTGACAAGATGCAGCGCTTTGCTCCCGTGGCTACTGGTGCCGTCCTGGCCGGGATAGCTCTTTTCCCAAAGACAACTCTCCACGCAGAGTCCCCCAGTGAGCCAGAGGTATGCCTCTCACTATATCAGAACACTTTTTCCTATTTCTAACAGACCAAATAGCCAAGGAAACCAATATACGATGACTACGAAGCTCCCGCCGCTCCTCCAGCTAAATCCAGCCCGCCTCAGACCACACCCGAAACCCCTACAAAAACCAGATCCCGAACCCCCACCGACCGTCTGGCTGTTCAAATAGGAAAGACGCGCATGTTCCTCTACACTCGTGTTGCGGCTGCCGAGGACAAAGTCAACTCGTTCATGGACTCAGCGCTGAACCTCGAATCAAGCTTCACCAGCACAATTGCCTCCCTAGCACCACCGCCGCAATCCGGCGAGAAGCTCATGCCCGGCGCTCTGTACGTGCTCGTTGCGACCATGACCGGTAGCATCATCTCGCGGAATCGGGGTATCCTTCTTAGGGGCGCCGTACCACTGGCCGTCGGAATCGGCGCGGGCTGGATTGTATTGCCGATTACGATGAGGAATGTCTCGGATCTACTGTGGAAATACGAGCAGAGGTTCCCGGCGATTGCGGATGGACATATCAGGACGAGAGAGGGTGTAGAGAAGGCTTGGAGGATGGCGAGAGTTCATACTCAGCAGGCAGTCAATATTATGGATGATACGATCAGTAGTGGGAGGGAGACTGTTGAGGATTGGGTGAAGAAGGGTAAATGAGTGTAACATTAGAAAGACATTAGAGGGAGACATGCTCTCCGTACCAACAATATACTTTTCTTCATGCTATAAATATTTATATATCTGTGTATAACTCCAACGACATGGCTTGGCTGGAGCTTGAAAGCTAGCCAAATCTGTGGAGGATTTATTTCAAGCTTCCTAAATCATCCATCCAGTCTATTTTGCGCGAATCAAAGCTCCAGACAGCGTGCATGTAGGTATTGATACCTCCATTCTGGGAATTTTTTCCCGCGCACCTTCAATTACTAATTAAGTTCCCCACCCACCAAACTACGACTGCATTCCTCAACATCCTTATCCATCATCCTTTCCGCTACTTCAAGCAAATCTATCAATCTCATGCCATGAGACAGAGAGCAAAATGATTCCTCGAAAGTTTAGCGCTTCAAAGCTTAATAAGTCAAATATTTCTGGATGAGCCAAGTAGCTCGTGGGTTATAGTTGCAAAGATACATATCATTGTCTATCCATCGCATGCTTAAGTTTAATATATAGTCCAAGCGTCATTTTGCATATCTCGAGTTGGTTTTTATAGCTATTTCGGTATGTTTAGGAAATGAGGGGCGAGTCAGGGTGATGGAGGTTCTTTTGTAAGTCCAATGGGTAGAATGAGTCTTGGGCCTGAGTAGGCAGTCACCGTTACCTTTGCGCAAGAACCACCTACCTGCATTAGGAACGGAATCTTTTCTTCGTGGAGCATGAAGTCTGAGATGTGGAGCAATTTTTCGGTTCTGTGACTCTTTTTCTTGACAGTATTTTATAGTGTTTTGGTCTGATCACGAGCTGTTGCTTGAAAGCTGGAAGAACCCGACCTCAACAAGGCCGTGGATCCTACGCTTGAGGCTGCTTTTGACTACCTATGCGGGGATAATACAGACCGTTAATTTCAAGTTTTAGCATCCTTTCTCGATGTTCTACTTATCCCGGTGCTTCCGTCGTTGTGGACGAGGTATGCGTTTCATCTTCTAGGTTGTCAGCAATGCTGTAATTCAAGAGATTCTTGATGAAGAACCTAGGGCACCCTCATGAGAGTAGTTATATGATCGATTTTACCTATCCCGATTTCCCAAATGTGTTATATCATGATATAGTCACGTGTGGTCAGGCTGTTTCGCTCGTCTCATCTCATCTACTACCATTTCACAAACCGGCCACCCTACAAATATCTCTGCATGTGTCTATAAGTACCGTATTGGTCGAAACTTTGCAGCAAGTTACCTAGGTACTCAATAATCATTGATTCCAAGGCTGAATAGACCAAATCAAGAATTTCACTGTGAGTTACTGTACAGTGAAGTTCTGACCCCGCCAATCGCTACTCGTACTCGTACTGTGGTTTTGTCGATCACTCTGCACGGTGGACCCCTAAAAGATGACTACCGACTGGGGATTTAAGACGACCAGCTGGAGTCGCATCCGACTGGACGAAACGGTGGGACGTACCGGTAGGTTACCAGCTGTGCGTGCGACCCCCACAACTTTTACGATGTACTGTAACACGTTCTGGCCAATGTGATACAGGTACAGGACACGGCACGGTGAGGCTTTGGACAGTAAGGAATACTCGTAAACGACAGGCTGACAGGATGACAGGATGACAAGCTGGAACCCGATCTCCAATTAGACTCATCTAGAGGCTGATCGGACATTCAGCCTCCCCGTGTCCGCGTCACAACATCCAAAATCAAGGTCGTCCTTCTTCCCCTCTTTCCACGGGATCTCTCCAAATACCCAAATTCAAGATATATCGAGGTCTCTCAGCCTTGTTTCCTACTTTGTATCATCTACGGAGTGACAGGAACTTTGAACCCATTCATTGTAGGTCCTCCATTATCACCCGCAAATAATCCGACGCTGACAATAGCCATTGCAAGTCCATTTCTCTCCGACCTCACGATCACCTCCATGCACCAGCACCATGCTCGACCCATTCTTTGCACCATTCCCACTCTTCAAAGAACTCGCCCAGCCACTATGTGACACCTTACACCTCTACTCGCTCCCCCTCCACATCCACGAAATCCTCTCCGCGTTCGCCGTCTACCACATAATCTTCGAATACATCGCCGCACCGCTCTCAACCGCGCTGCTTCCAAAGCGCTATTCTGGCCTTTCGTGGGAGAGCAAGCTGAGATGGAATATGCACTGTGTGTCTCTGGTGCAGAGTGTTAGCATTAGTGTGCTTGCGCTGTGGGTCATGGGCGCGGATCAGGAGCGCAAGACCATGAATCTGGAGGAGCGGGTGTGGGGGTATACGGGGGCTGCGGGGATGGTGCAAGCGCTGGCTACGGGGTACTTTTTGTTTGATCTCTCGGTTATGATTCGGTATTTGGATGTCTTTGGGGTTGGCATGTTAACACATGCTTCGAGTTGTCTTTTGACTTATACTCTTGGATTCGTAAGTTTCCCGAATAGAACACGGGGTACTATCAATCCACACTAACCAGACCCTCAGCGTCCGGTTTTCAATTACTACGGCTGCGTATTCATGCTCTATGAGTTGTCAACACCATTTTTAAATCTCCACTGGTTCTTCGATAAACTTGGTATGACTGGCTCGAAAGCACAACTTTACAACGGCCTCGCCCTTATTTCTGTATTCTTCAGCTGTCGCTTGGTCTGGGGAGCATACTCCTCTTTCAACATCTACAAGGATGTCTGGGACGCGCTCCACATCACCGACGATATGAAGTTCGACTCTCGTCCGGAAATGATGGTCTATGGACAGGATAGATCGCTTCCGTGGTGGTTAGTAGTGCTTTATCTTGGTGGTCATGTTACCTTGCAGGTGTTGAATGTATTTTGGTTAGGTAGGATGATTGCGGCGATTAGGAAGAGGTTTTCGGAGAAAGTAAAGGTTAATGGGAAAGCTAAATGATTTGAAGATTTCTCGAGTATCATAGAGGCAACACTACTAGAATACTACTCAGGCAGAGATAATAGGTTATTAACGTATAGATAAACTCACAAGAATTTGCCAGATCGCCATCACCAAAAAATACAAGTTGTTAATATTTCAGATGCCCGGCCGACAGATTTCGGGATGCCGGCCGATTTTAGCGTGTCTTGGCTTGTAAATATCCTCCCTCTTCCCTTTCTCGCCATACCTTTTGGTTTGTTGTTTCGACTAATTCTTTCTTCACTGATACACAACATTGTTTACTGTTGCTTTCGTCCTTTATGTCGTTGGAAATTTATATGATATTATTATAATCTGGCTAGGTACAGGTTGAAGCCTTGATCCTGGATGTCGCCACAGGCCCGCAACAAGGCTAGAGCACATGAGGAGATCCCTTATTATTCTGGCCTCATTCGAGTGCATACGAAGTATGGCTGTTATACGCATCCTGGAAGGTTTACTTGTTACCAATCCTGTCTTGGTGATTTTACTGCCTTGTTTCCTATGAGGAGGGGAGTCTGCCTACCTGCAAAGGCCTCTCGGATAATCTGCACAGCTCAGTCCAGGGCGTAAAGCATACTGCGAGGCTGTTGTCAACCACACACATGATTGGAGG
This sequence comes from Lachnellula cervina, assembly GCA_007825325.1. Lineage (NCBI taxonomy): Eukaryota > Fungi > Ascomycota > Leotiomycetes > Helotiales > Lachnaceae > Lachnellula > Lachnellula cervina. Next base: position 51,104 of record QGMG01000069.1, on the reverse strand, counting down.
CCTCTGCTGGAGGACTTTCTTCAGGAATTTGCGATATGATTGGTGGCCTCCGAATGTCATCAAAAGGTTACACAAAACTTAGCTTGCTACCTGGAGTATAAGTCGGCGCTGAATCTCCCTTTTGTTGCACCCCATCGACGAACTTTGCCAGCTCATTGACACCATAGCCACCTCGCCGCATGGCGGCTTGACGCGCCCATATAGGCGCAAATCCGATCAAACCGCAGGTGTAACCCCTGCCACGGCGGTGTGCACCTGCGCACGAGTACCAAATCCACAGCTACTTGTTTTGTCGTGACTGTTATTTACATTCAGACAACCTGTCCACCTTGGATCCTCGATCCACCCTCTGCAACCCTCAAAATGTTTTAGGTCAACCCTCTCCGATAGACGTTTCCGAGTACTCATCCCCGGATGGTACTCGGGGAGAAGCTGCCGTGGAACTTCACGATGACAGCCCCAACTCGTTTCAGCGCGATCGCACCGAGTCGGTCTCCGATGCAAGCCAGCACGTCGCAGAAGAAGGTATAGTGCGCGACCTCTCCCTTTCCGCCGAATCTTCCAATCCCGATCTCCCTAGTCCTTCAGTAGATGATGGGAGCGGGAATCACACATCAATCTCCCCCGCCTCACAAACGGAGATATCTCCCGAGTCAATGAATGGGCCTCTGTCAAGTCCGTCTCAGTTTATGAGATCAGTGTCCCAACTCCCGCAAACAGACACTGAAAACATCACCCACATATCACTGCCGGATGGCACATTCAAATGTCCCAAATGCCCAAGAACATTTCGCGAAGAAGGAAAAGCAAGGCACGTGCTCGATAGAATCTTTATGGTTGGCAAAGAACAAAACTAAACGTTTGAAATAGTCGACATGTTCAAGTCTACAGGCATGCATATGCTTGCACAGCACCTGGATGTACCTGGAGCTACAATCTGCCGAAGGATCTTCGAAGACACTCCCATACACATAATCCTCAAGCAAGAAGATATAATTGTCCGCATCCAGACTGCCTCGCTGGCCCCCGTACGCTTACAATGTCTTTCGCTCGACCTGATTTGCTCAATCGACATTTGAGAAATGCTCATTAAAGCATGATTTACTATAACATTATGCAAGTAAGTTGACACTTTGAACAAAAGTTTTTACAAACCAAGACAAGTCACTAATAAAAGACGTGCTATAGAACGAATCTTAAACAATGGCTATCAGATTACCTACGTATTTGAAGTTTTTTGTGTATGTTTCTTGTGTTTTGGAATGTGTATTCACGAGAAACACATAATAAGTTAAATCTGAAAGAACTGAGGATAGCTCCCTGTTCGTCTTGCCGCGATCGTCATTACACGGATATCTCAATAGTTGGAACATGAGTGTAATGGGTGAGACCGGTTTTTGTCGGATGCAGTCCAGGGCCTTAGCAAGGCCTGACATATCCTATTATACGTTGATATGCTCGCGCACTGCTTTCATGCTGTTATATAGATAAGCAGCTACTATTTAGACCGAATTTAAGATAACTCAAGTACGCCAAAAGTATAATTCTCACTACATTCAGGTTCGAACAATACTAAAGTGAACATATTTGGGGTCTGTAGCGAAAGTCCAGGAACTCCGAACTCGCTCAATGTGAGCACTTCCGTTACGCGTCGCACACCTAGTGATGGAGCTAAGTAGACGCTGCTTTTTCCACCCTCAACTGGCATGTATCACTTGACTATGAAGTCACCATGCCGGTGCTACACGAATCTTAAAATTACTATCAGTTCTCAAGGAATTGGGGGCTAATCTAACACTCCTGACAACCCGAGGAAAGAAGTCTCGTGGCGCAGCCTCTTGCTATTATTCGGGGGCATAGTCAGTTGTTGTCTGTTAAAACACGGCATACCTACAGCAGTATACGAGAAGAAGCGGGCAACACCTCGATATAGATATAAGCCATGCCATCACCCTTCATCCATCTTCATACAGACCTCTTCACAACGTCGTAGATGTGGAGGAGGTGACCTTCAAGCCCAGTATAGTACTTCCCACAGACAGACACTTCCCACAGACAGACACAAAACTCCCTATCTTGCGCGGCTTGCCAGGGTACCCAGCCCGCTGCACGCTTTTATATAGCGTTTGTAAGCCGTGTGTATAGAGTAGTGTGTGGTGTTCAGCTACTTGTGCGGAGGTTAATCTCTTATTAAGTACTTCCAATCAAGTCAATTCTCACTAGGAATCATTTGTATTATATCGAATCTAAAGCTTTGGGAGCGTTATAAAAGTGATATCCTTAGATTGTATTGCGATTATGGTAATGTCTATCTATACTACTTAAATTAAAAGTAAAAAGTACATATAGACTGTCATGAGACAGGAAAATCACGTGCGTGGATCACGGGATCCACCCCCCTGAATTCATATGTGGACAGTCAGGGACTTCTTATGACGTGAGTGATACATTTGTCAGCCACCACCGCCACTACTACTATCTCGATCGTCGTCCGCTAAACGCACCAGGGGGTAGGGCAGAGGCATAATGGACACAAAGGAGCAAGAAGGCGCAAGTGAGACTGGCGGCGAAATAGCTACTAGAGTAGACTATCTCTTTTACCAGGTAGTGTTTAAGATAACAGCAGATACTATATTTAGGCCAGGACCTCAACCTTATACTAGTCACAACAAACACATCACATACACGCAGAAGAAAAGTATGCAAAGTAGCAAGAAGTGCAATTCATGTCTCGTATCTCATGACTAAAACGCCCCATGCTACCCCGGCTACCCACATGCAAATCAAGCTAACCAACCATGCTCCAAAGCACCAACATTGTAGAATCCTGGGTATCTTCGCAAAATCAAAACGCAAACGTAGAATGAATGTCGAGCCAAAACCAAAACCCCGAGATTTTTCGCAGTAGTGACTTGTCGTAGATGCGTGCCGCCTGGCAGAGAATCGTGCCTGGAGCTTTGAGAGTATTAGTCTAGGGTCTGGGTAAATATAGAGGGAGGCGGAGTAACTGCTTTGTACGTACGGTATGACTTGCGAGGAGTGCAATTCACTAGCCTTTGGTAGTCAACGCGAGGTAACATACTTGGTACCCAATTCGGTAAGCCAATAGCAAGATTATGAGTATCAACATAGCGACGATGAGCAGGGAAAGAGCGAAGATGCCTCCAAAGAAGACGCTTATTAGATTGCGCTTTCTAAGTTCGATGTATTGGGCTTCGAGGTCGTGGAATTGCTTAGCGGGCACGCTGGGGCTTCCGGCGGACAAGGTGGGGATGGGGGTTTCGGTTGACATGTTGTTGACCTTTTCACTAAGTATAATCAGTACCTAGAGAATGCGATCAAGCACCGAATGCTTCATTACTTACATGTCGGAGTATGGTGGTGTACTCTCAGGCACCTGGTCTTTTTGGTCGGTCTCAGACATTGCTGTTCAGGAGTATGCAGATGAAGAACAGGTTGAGGGGGTGGTGTGAAGATATAGGAGTAGTCAGAGTTTGGAAGTTGTGACAGTACTACCAAAGGGAGATCTGAAGGACCACTTGATTGTGGGAAGGAGGGAGAAGCCCTCCTTTATACCTGAAAACCCTGCCGAGCTAGTGCACTATGGCTTGGATACCTGCCAGGCAGCAAGGCGTAATGCTAGGTGTGAATAGCTTTGTGTCTGTGAATGAGCACCTGATAAGGATGGCACGTGGCTGGGTCAACGGAGCGCTGTGTAGAAGTGGCAGAGCAGGAAGGCTTATGAATTGGTAGAGAAAGACTGCAAGAGTGGCCCTACTCCACTCCACATTCACCTTAAACTTGTCCGCTTACTGCTACTCCCGTATGTGTGTATATATGTATGTATGTATAAGTACTTCTAATAGAGTTAATTCGCACCAAAAAAGCACTTACATCAAAGTATCTTTTTACTAGGTCTAAACGCCCGTATAACTGAAGTAAAGATTTATATTTATCAAAGGACATTCTAAAATATATGTGCAGACAGTTGCACTTTTAAGTGAAAGTCGGGGAATGCTTTGGGGTTAGGTTCGTTAAAAAACCCAACTAGTATAAGCTACGAGTATAATGAAAAAAAAATATCCCAGACCAAATACACATGTTAGGGAAACTCTAATGATTTGTGATTATATAAGAAAATACTATGTCTAAGGCAATAAGCTGTCTGATATAATAGAATACAGATTTCTAATCTAATTTCCTGATAAATCCCACCCAAAAAATCTCTTGGGCCCTGATCCATTTCTGCATATATATAAATAAAAATAGACATCAAAAGAGCAAAACTCTAACGGCCGAAGCCGCCACCTTAGAGGAAACCAGACGGACTGGTTTTGTATTCCGGTGTATAAGATTATAGTCAGATCTCTTAGAGGTACGGACTTTCGATCCGAAGTTTAACGTCTTACGGTGGACGACTATTGTTTGGTCAGACTGCGGATTAAGCCAAGTTAGCTGTTTTTGTTGAATTATATTTGTTTATTTTAGTATATACCGGTATAATACTATTTGCCGCAGAAGAGCCTTTAGGCGAGGTTAATTTATATACTGCTTCTCATCTGATGTGTTTGTGAATAGAGGTTCGTTGGCGGCGTGACTTGTATAGGGAGGAGGTAGGAGTAAATTATCTTCTGGGTGGTATTAGGGGAGTTCCAGCAGCCTCCACGAACCTGATGATGGACATCTTAATAACTTTACTAATAAAGACAGCACATTAGCCATCATTGCCTACAACATGTAACCTATCAAGTAAGTGTCAGCTGGGACTGCAATTAGAGTTGATTAAGAACAACCGCGGGTCGCGAATGGCTTGGGGAACCCAGCAATAATCACAAGAGACTCTCTTTTCGCTCAGATTATGCACCAGTCCATACCTGCACACAAATGGCTACTTTTGAGCTTTATTCCGCATAGCCTGAGTATACGCTCTACTCACATCCGCCGCAAAACCCATCCAGTTCCTCCATCTCCTTCCAAAACACGAGTCTCTTTCCAGTTCTCCCGCCTTTGGCATGATGCGCAGGGAGATGATAGGGATGTAGACATGATTTGGCAAATTTTGTTCGGAGAAGGTAGCTGGTTGCAAGTCTCTCAGGGGTCCGTATGTGTTCTTCTTTTGTGAGGTAGGATTAATGGCTTTGATACGGTTCATCCTAGAGCTGACTTGAGAATTGAGGAAATCCGAAAATGGAACCTGGAGATCGGTGAAATCTACAAAAACAAGAAATCCCACAGCAGGAATAAGGAAGGCGCCGTCTGGCGGATCATGTCTTTCAGGGATCCTCAGGAGCCCGGTCTACGCGTAGGCCAATACCATCTCGAATACATCCTCGGTGTAGGTACACAAACGCAGCACTTGTGCCCTAGACTCCTTGAAGTCGCTGCCGAAAATGGCATCGAAGTATGACGAGGAGTGGTCGACGAGGTTTTTGGATACGTGAGATGGGGGTTTCTTTTCTTGCCGACGAGGATTGTAACTTCAGCTATATATAGAGATACATCCGAACCGACTGCAATGAATTATCATCCTCTTAAATAGCCAACATCTGCCGCATACACCGCCGAGACCTTGCCTCGAATTGTTTTTGGGTGACGTCTATTTCTAGATCCAGGAGCTTGAGTTTGTCTAAATCTTGCTAGCACCTGTGTTCCGCTCTGCGATGTTCCTCTCCGCGGGAACAGCAAGAGCAACATGATGTGAAAGAGCCACAAGATCACCCCCTTCATCCAGGATCACGATCTCAAGATCCATCCTCCCGTTCTTGATCGCCTTGGCTTCGACCCGCACCAAAAGCCACTCAACGCCTTCGTCCGGCAGAGCTTTCTTGACATCTAGATTCAACAGCAAGGTGGGATACCACATCGTTCTCTTTCTTTGCGTCTTCCCGCCGTTCTTCTCGCGCATGAAAGCCTCGACTGGCATAGGCCACGTGTCAGCTACAAATCCAAGACTACTGTTCGTCCACTTCTCCCCGCTCTTCAATCTGATCCATTCATCTGCTTTGTTCCTCTCTTTCTGCCCTCCCCTCGGCAAATAGAACTCTGTTTTCGACGTTGCCTTACGGAAAGCCGCAAAGGGCATTTCGGGTTGCAAGCACCAGTTTTCATCCTTGTTTTCTGCGAGACGGGCGAGGGAGACTGGTGCTGGTGCCGGGTTCAGACTCCAGGAAGTTGAAAATGAGACGCCGGTCTCGGTGAGTATGTTGGAGTTGGTGATTACGCCTAGCGCCTCCTCACGGCCGTCTTGAGATAAGGTCACATGGACAACAGAGGCTTGCCGACCTAGCTTTGTGTCTTTGACTGTGAAGTGTGCCTCGCCGACTTGTGTTCGGCGGAGAAAGTCTAAGTGTAGAGCTATGGTATGGGGCTGGTTCTGCTTGGAAAGTGTTGTGTTGAAGTGTGTAGCTACAACGCGCATGAAGATAGCTGTCACATATCCTCCATGTGGAACTGAGAGATTTTAGTTGAGGTATTTTGTATTCTGAGAGAAAATCCAAACCTGTACCAATGCACCAATCATCGTGAAACCAGGCACTGTAATTATGAGTTGACAAGGCTTTCACAGCTGTCGCGTCTACAAATGTCGTCTTTTTGTTTCCAGAAGCCATCTTCAACGGACTCGGTTACAAAGTGCCCAGCCTCGGAGTCGTTGCAATGTATCGTTGAATGTATCGTTAGCCCTCCTTCCTCTATAGAGTTTTGATGCTTGGCTTGGTTGCCAGGAGAAGGTTAGATCCGAGGTTCAATTAGTCTAGTCTTTCATGTTGTTGAACGATGGATAGCTAGGTATAGGTATGAGTTTGATGTACCTTTTCAGCTGGGATAGCTTTCGCCAAGCCTGAACAGAAAAGCGGCATCAATCTTTCATGTTCCAAGTCGAATGGCATCGAGGGCAGGAGCAGGCATGTAGAAATGCAGCAGCCATAATGAGTGCCGCTTTTTGCAACACCACAAGCCCCTTCAGGCGTGCCGAGGCTATTTCGGATTGTGTCCCGTGTTGGCCACTGCACGGCAAACCCTTGAATGAGCTCAAGCCTCAGGGTCAGTAGGACAAGCACAAGCCAAGCTCAGAATATTTATAGCAGTGGCGACGGTACTGTACCCCGGATTTGTCATGGCTTGGGGGTCAGCCTGATGGTAAGATGAAGTCACAGTCATTTATTTACGATTCTTCTTATTAAAATATTCAGCCTTTTCTCAACGGCCCCTGACATGAATACCTGCCTTTTCTACTGTAGACAGCTAGACTGTGACCCAAAGCAACAAACACTGTGCTTGCTAATGTGTGACTAGGTGATCTTTCGCTGTTTGCTATCTACTAGAAGTACGAGTACAGTAGCTAGGGCTAGGTAGGCTAGAAAAATACCACGGATGTCACAGCCACAGCCTCGTTTCTCCGCCTGAAAGGCAAAATACAGTATACTCTACTCATACGTCAGCAAACACAGAGTACGAGGAATAGATCGTAAATATAATGCAAGCCGTATTCGTGTGATACACTTACCAGGAACTTTTGGCCCGAAATATATCTATACACCGCCTGCGTGCGACTTGGTACTGCACCCCATCAGTAATAAATATATCCGCCCGTCTAAAGTTGGGTGTTTCAGGAAATACCATCTGTACCTTTGTAACATACCTAGGTACAGTATAATAGGTATAGGTACCTAGCACACAGAGTAGTTCGCCTGATCTCTGTCAAAGCCAACGTGATCCTCGTGTCTGAAACGTAAAAGTAGCACGAACGCCGTCTGCTCATCTGGCTATATTAACACTATTATTACCCTTAATAACTATATAGATTAAAATAATTATGGACTATCTCTGTTCCCTGTCAATACGTACCGCAACCTACTCTACTGTACAGTACTAGCGTCTTTCAGGCACCACCACCACGGCGCCAGAATCCGTCGCCCGCCAGCAACTCCTAAACCCTCGTAAACCTGTCCCTCGAAGCATCTGTTCTTTGGATACACATCATATCAGCCTACATCTAGATGCTATTGATTATTACATTCACAGCGTTCGATCGCAGTCACCCAGCGAGAACTATTGCTCGTTCTTCCAACCAGCTTCGCGATTTGGAGGGGTAATCAATCCATAAATCCATCGCCATGGGCAATATCACCAGCAGGCCTGAAGAGCCCGCGGCGCTTTATCTACGAGACCAGAATCGATGTCGGTGTTCCCCTGCAGGCCTTCTGCCGAAATTATCATGATACTGATGGATGCGCAGTGACCATTTCATCGTTAACCGTTACCAATGCTCGACGGCGGACAGTCCTCAATGTGATTCCAAATGCATTCCCCGCCACAAGAGTATCAGCGACGCGCGATCTGGGGGATAACAGCATAGTGGAATATGTTCAGGTATGATTATAAAAGCTATTCTGAAGATACATCTCAGAGACATATGCTTACAAGACCCCTAGGACCCTGAACAATCTCCTGGTGCCTCGCCGAATTTTATTATAAAGCTTAACAATGACGACGAACTTACATTCAAGTTTACCTTTATTATTCGACAGACTCTACAAGTTACGCAGGGAAATAATGGGGCACAAGAGACAACGGGCGGTTTGGTGGACACTGTGGTCAATGGCCTCACCTATGTATCAGCTTCTACGGCCAAAGAAGTCGAGACTTTAGTGACAAGAGAATTCCATGCCGACCCGAATCTACACAAGAACGCAAATGTGCAATTAGTTGGGGATTATTCCACTGGTGGAAGTCCGTCAGTATCGTTCGAATGGTCGTGGAAATGGCGGCCGCCAAAGCCAACAGAGGATCGAGGAGGAGGATGGAGAAATAACTGCAGTGTTTGTTGTCCCTCGACCTCGAAATTCTCTCAGTGCTAACTTCTATAGTTTGTTGAATACGATTCTCGAGCACACCGACTGAATGAGCTAGCAAGCTTTTCATTCTGGGTTTCAAGTACAATTATCCCCCAACACACCTCTTCTGCAATACTGACTCCACACTTTAGATTCCCAGCAATACCTCAGCCAACCAAATTCTCCCTCTCCACCATTTAGCCTCGTTGCCCCTCCCAAACTCCGAGTACCTTCGTCACAATCTTTGGATTCCCGAATGAGCGGGACTGATACGCGGGAATATGAAGAGCCTTTATCTCCAGGCATCCCAGCCTCCGATGGTCCTGGTCCTGTTCCGAAAGATTTGGTCAAGGTCGACATCTCATGCCAGCGCCCCGGCGAAGATATGAGCGCCACTGAAGACGGACCTCTTTTCCGAGCTACCATGAAACAACTGGAGCAGAAAACAGGAAGCATGAAGCAGCGTATGAAGAAGGTGGTAAAGAAGGCCGAGGCAGCACATATCGCCCAAATGGACTGCAATGAGGCCGTTGTTGGATTTATGGAAGCTCTACGAGAAGCATCTTCATCGAATGCCAACGCAGTCCAGCCAGCCCTGGAGCATTATTTCGACAAGATCGCGCGGGAGTTGTTGCAGTACGAGAAGCAAAACGCTGTTAACTTACAGAAGATTATCATCGAGCCGTTGACTAAATTATACAACATCGATATCAAGCAAGCAGAGTCTAAGAAGCGAGACTTCGACGAGGAGAGCAAGGATTATTACGCCTATGTGTCTCGGTACCTAGGACAACGACAGGATTCCCTAAAGCAAAAGAAACGAACCGATAGTGATAATAAGTATCAAACAAAACGGCGGAATTTTGAGCTCAAGAGGTTCGACTACTCTTCGTTTATGCAAGATCTTCACGGTGGCAGAAAGGAGCAGGAGGTGTTGTCGCATTTAACAAAGTATGCGGATGCCCAGACAAGAGGCTTCTTGACAACAGCCAAAACGGTCGAAGAGATGCTGCCCCAATTGGATGCTTTAAGCTCCGAAGTACAGAAAGCCGACAAGGAATTCCAATATCACCGCACAGAACGCGAGGAGAAACGTCGAAATCTTGAGATGAGCACTGCTCCTTATGTAGAACCCGACACACTGCCAGCTGTCGCCGTCATCCCTCCGTCGTCAAGTAGCGGCGGTGGTGGAGCTTATCTATCCGATTCAGAGCTCGGTAGATCAGATAGCACGGCTTCTACGCTCAGAGCGGTATCTTCAAACGGTATGGCCATGGCGCAAGCTGTCAATGGTGGTGTATCGGAGTTCTCTCGCTCCCCAGGCAGCTCGACTTCCTATGTCGGAGCTGCGCCAAGCCCTGTTCCCGCTTCGAAATTCAGGGGTATTCGGGACTTGGAAGAGAAAGACTATTCGCAAGGCTCACCCAGCGAGAAAATGGGTGAAGGGCGGCAGGAAGGTCTTCTGTGGGCTTTGAGTAGGCCTGGTAGCCACGCAGACCCCAGAGGATTGAATAAACAAGCCTGGCACAAGTGAGTTTCAAAGAATAATTTGAATATTTATTTGCTAATTATTGATAGATTTTGGATTGTTCTGGCTGCCGGCAAGCTGTCTGAGTACAGCAACTGGAAACTAAAGCTAGACCTGCATATGGACCCCATTGATCTTCGTATGGCTTCTGTCCGAGAAGCTCGGAACGCAGATAGAAGATTTTGCTTTGAGGTAATAACGCCTCAATACAAACGAGTATACCAAGCAACGTCCGAGGCCGACATGAATAGTTGGATCTCGGGTATCAACAACGCAATTCAAAGTGCAGTTGAGGGCCGTGAGGGAAGATCGCCGCCCTCCAGGCCGGCTCCAAAACCCGAGACTCATTCGATCCGCAGGGATATTGGCTCGATTTTGACTGGCAAAAGCTCATCTATGAATCATGGGACGCACCACAACACCAACAACATGGCTGCAAATAGTGTGCTCCGACGGACCACGGTGGGCGCACGGCCAGCATATAACCGACAGGGAAGCAATGGGTTTGACGACAGCCCGGACAAGCTACTTAAGCTACTGCGTGAAGCAGATCAGGGCAATTGCTGGTGTGCAGATTGTGGTTCGGGAATCAAGACTGAGTGGGTATCGATCAATCTTGCAATTATCCTCTGCATTGAGTGCAGTGGTATTCATCGATCTCTCGGGACACATATTAGCAAAGTTCGCTCGCTTACTTTGGATATCAACTCTTTTACTACGGATATTGTCGAGCTTCTTCTGCTAGTTGGTAATCGGGTCTCCAATATGGTATGGGAAGCCAAGCTAGATCCGGCTCTTAAGCCAACGCCCCAAGCTTCTCGCGAGGAAAGGTTAAGGTTCATCACGGCTAAGTACGTCGACAAGGTTTTCGTAGAGCCCATCTCATCGACACTCTCACGATACTCTACTGCGGACGAGACACTACTTGCAGCTATCAAGAAGAACGAGATCCAACAGGTTATATACGCATTGGCGTTGAAAGCGAACCCCAATGTTGCCGATAAGTCCAGAGGGACGCATTCGGTCTTCTTAGCATTGGCTGCTGCGGATCCTGCTCAACCTTCGCCAGTAACTTCATCTTCAAAACCAGAGACACCTGCCAAACCAGTTCCGTTCCCTATAGCGGAGATGCTTGTTCAGAATGGAGCTGAGATCCCCGCAACCTTACCTGCTTTCCCTCTTAGTCGGAGTGCGAGTCTATACATCGAGCAGAAGAGTGGTCGAGGGCGTCCATCGAACGATACTGTAGGAGCACTTCCAGTATTAAATCCAGCAGACAGGCAAAAGGATCGAGATGCGCGATTGCAGAAACGCGTGAGTGCTGGTGGACGATTGGCGAAAGTACCTATTCCTGAGAGGTGATTAGTGTTCGGTGGTTTTATGAATTACGCGATGATTTGGAGATACCATGGGAATAAATGCATTGCCGGCGTTGGATTATGTTCTCGGTCTTCTGGGTTTGCATTGCTTTGGGGAAAAGAATAGGATGGGGCTTACGAGTTCTTGACTGTTTGTTAGTGTATAGGTGGGAATGCATGCCCTGGGTTTGGAAAGAATCAAGCAATTATTGGCCAGGATATTTGGTATAAGTAGTAATTAATGGAATCAGATATTGGCAAAGGGTAAAATTGAAGCATTTGGATATGGTATGGATACGGTGTAGATACCCTACCTATACGAGTATCTAATCTCCATTTTAGCGTATGATGGAGAGGAATGTAAGATATTGCTGCATTATGACGTCAGTGGCCCCAATTTGTATCTGAGCTGTAGAGTGTGAAGTGGGAAGAGTTGGAATTAGCCCGTATAAGGTAGTACATATACGGTAATTATTGTATTTCAGTTAACAGCTGTCGATTCAATAAGTTCTGATATCTTCCCGTTATTTTCTTTCTGCTGCATATCGTCAAAGACCCTTCAAAAGACCCTGAACCACACAGAACCTGACCCATCAATTGACCCCAAATCTCTTGGCAAAGCTTATTTTCTAGCCCCAACATCACGACTCCATCACCGAACAACAATTGGACCGTCCACCTCCGTCCATCGAGCATCAAGCTCCATCAAGCTTCAGATCCAATCTCCATTTCGTCTTCATCCCATCTCCATCTGCATCTGCGTATCTGTATCTCTATAGCGATAGAACGGCAATACTGTACCAGCTGAAGAGTAATCACAACTGCCCGCCGTCTGACAATAAGCTTACTTACATGTCCTTTCTACATCTGCTGCTGAAAGTAAGGCTGCTCTCCATAATTGCTCACTTGACCGCGCTGATAAAATCAACAGACTTAAAATCATGTCGGCACAGGAAAAGGCACCGGCGCAGCCAAATGGCGAGACCAACGGATTCGAACCCTCCGGCATACAAATTGGCGACGCAGAGAAGCAGGCGCCAGTTCAGCCCAATGGCGACGCAGCTACCCAGGGCGAACACAAGAGCAAAGTCACAGCAGCAAAGGAGAAAGTAAGCAAGCAACAGCAGAAGATCAAGGACAAGAAGGACCCTCCTGGAGGCTACGATGCGACGCCCATCCCCGCAGCGCGCGATGGCTACACCGTGCGCTTCACCTTCCACCGCGCCGAAAACCTGCCCGTTGCAGATCTCAACTCTAGATCCTCGGACCCGTTCATTCTGGCGACATTGAGCTCGTCGCTACCGAAGAGACACAAGGAGGACCCAGAGATGGTTATAAGGACTCCGACGATACATAAGAATACGAATCCGGAGTGGAATACCCATTGGGTCGTTGCTGGGATTCCGTCGAGTGGGTTTAAATTAAAGTGCAGGATTTACGACGAAGATCCGTCAGACCATGATGATAGATTGGGCAATGTGACGGTTCATGTCAATCACATTGATGCGAATTGGAGGGGTTTCCGGGAGGACAAGTTTGATGTCAAGAAAAGGATGGGGAGCAAGAGGGCGTATCTGATTCGGGGCTGCGCTGCGATGTTTAGCGATGTGCACATGAATGGGAGTTTATACCTCAGCGCTGAGTTGCTGGGTGAGTCTGAGCCACCTCATGGACGGCTGTATACGGTTGGGGATACGGCATGGATGAAGCATTACTCGCCTATGATTGGAAGAATCGCAGGAACGAAAGCTCCTGGTAGTACTGCTGGTACGGATGGGAAACCCAAGACTGAGAAATACGAGTAAGTATTTCCCCTAAATTATCCAAAGCCTATACTAACGAAAACAGTTTCCAAGCAAACCAATATCAACTGCAAGGCCCAGTTCCCGCAGAACTCTATCACCGCTTCGTAGAATTTAAGCCCTTCGTCAAAGGCATGTTCTCGAAAGCTGGCCTGCGAGGCAGAGTCCTAAATAAAGCCCTTCACCACCAACACGCTCGCGTATACAACTTCTCTAATAGCACTGAATATGGTATCGTGCCTCCGAGGTCCAAAGAAGCATCCCTCCAATTCCTCAAGATGGTACACTTTGACGAAGGCGGCCGAATCTTCACCTACGTGCTCACCTTGGACGGCTTGCTGCGTTTCACCGAGACGGGAAAAGAGTTCGGTATCGATCTGCTGAGCAAACATACCATGCACAGCGACGTGAACATCTACATCGCCTGTTCCGGCGAGTTTTTTATAAGGCGGTTGAAACATCCCCACCAATCAACGGACTCTCCTAGCCAAGAAACTCACCCAGACACCGACGTCCCCGGCGGCCCACCTAATTCACCCCCTCCAAAATCCCCAGAGAGCTACGAGCTAATAATCGACAACGACTCTGGGACTTATCGCCCCAAAGGCGACTTGTTACCCAAACTCAAAGAATTCCTCAACGCCAATTTCCCCGGCCTGCACGTTGTGGTCAAGGAATGCACAGATGAGAAACTGACGAAGATGAAGCAAGGACAGAGGGAGCGCAAGAAGAGGGAGGGCGACAACGTGACCATGGTGCAGAATTCCGACGATGAGATTAGCAGCAGCGACGAAGAGAGGCTTGATGGGTCGGGTGGGGGCAGCGCAAAGAAGACGGGCAAGCAGAGGGCGTTGGATGCGTTGGAGAATCCTAAGGGCGCTGCGAAGAGTATTATTCCCGGCGAGAAGGGGAGGATGAACAGGGAGGCGAATGAGGAAGATGGGGATAGGGCCGAGGCTAGCGGTGTGTAAAGCGTGCACGCGAAGTAATGAATGAACTTGTGGATCTACTAATAGTCTTGCTTACTTGCTTCAATACCTACTGAATAGTCCGCTAGCTTGGATTGTGTCGCATGTTTTCCACGCGGATGGATATTGGGGACTTTGAATGCGGCATGCTTGGTTGCTATCTTGTTCTGTAGATAGGGATACGACTTATTTATAACTTGGGCCGTTCTGTTGTCTACTTTTGAACGAATATACCATTTTCTTTACTATATATACAACACAACCAACCAACCAACCAACCACGTGCGAAAACTAAACCCCCAAAAAGTAAAAATAAAAGTAAAACAACATGGTATCAACATCTTCTCATTGTATGCATATATAAAAAAGAAAGATGCTCTTGCTCCTGCTCTACTGTATCAAAACCAATCGACTCAACTCCTACAATTCCTTTTCTTACCCTATATATCGTAGCTTACAGAAAGTAAAATAAAATAAGTCAAGTTGAGTACCTTCCCTACAAGTTCATGACGCTCGGTCACGAGAATAGAAACCCAGCAAGGGCGGAAGAAGAAGAAGAAGAAGAAGAAAGATGCAACGCTGGCAGAAGAAGGTTTCGTAAAGGGGGCTTTCTTTTTATATAAAGATAGAAAAGAGAAAAAGGGAAATAGGAGAGGATAGAGAAGAGGGCGGAGAATGAATCGCTAGCTAAACACAGCGCTCCTTCTTTCTCTGAACCTAGTTACTCAATTCGACTTTCGGCGTCTCGGCGACGGTGTCTTCGCCCGGCGTGAAAATCGCCTCTTCCACTTCCCCCGGCCCAGTGAGCGGAGAAAAAGCCTCCACCTCTTCGATGTCATCCTCGTCCTCCTCTTCGATGATCTCGCCGCTGCGCCGTCCCACCTGACTAGCGCTGCGGCTATGGCTGCCGGTTCTGCGCTCAGGCGTCGGGGAGGATGTGTTGAGCGAGGGGCCTTTGAAGAGGTTTTTCTTGCGCTTGGCGAAGATTAGGCCGTTGGAAGAGGGGCCGTTGTTGCCCCACGATATACCTTCGTTGAAGGTGGATATTGGGGGCTGGCGCACGACGCGGATGTTGGTGGGGAAGGCGCTGGTGGTGGGGGTGGCGGGGAGGACTTTGACGGAGTGGTGCGGACTGCGGGTGGGTAGGGAGACTTTGGACATGGAGCCTGAGCCGTTGGAGGAGGTGGATGAGGCTTTGGAGTGCGAATGGTGGTGATGGTGAATGGTACGGACGGAGGAGACGGATGAGGAGGTTGATTTTCTGCCACGGAGGCCGGTGCTGGAGCGACGGAAGGTGGAGCGTGGGGTTTGGGGCGCGGGGGATATTGAGTGTCGTTTATTTGTGGGCGTGACATATGTTCGATTCAATACAGGCTGAGTTTGTGGTCCGGGTTGTAATGAAGGTCTGGGTGGAGTTTTCGAGGTCGCAGGGCGTGGACTGGGATCTTTGGTGCCCGTTCTCGAGCTGCCGTTGGACTTGTGACTAAGGTCTGGTGTTGAACGACTCATTTTCTTCCCGGGAGACTTGGCACGTTTGGCATTATCCAAGAACCAGTGTTTCCAATGCGCCAGCTGATTAATGAAAGCATGCTGGTGTCTTCTCCGCTGAGGTCTTATTGCGGTACCATTGGTATGTGGAGATAATAAGTCAGGGTTGGATGTGACTAATTGAAGCGTACTTCCCCGTGATCTAGCTCCACGAATAGTTCCCTCTTTCGGTGGAGGGATAGGCCGTCGATGTCGTGACGAGCTTGCTGAACGTATGGAATCTTTTTCTATCGGCGGAGGAGGCGTCTTAATGCCTGGTGAGTCTAGTTGAGAATGTTCCGGTAATCCAGGGAGATCTGTAAGTACAAGTTCCGGGTAATGGGCACTGCGTCTGTCTTTCCTCCCTCTACTCCTAGGCGGATCAGACAACTTAATCATCTGACCTTCTTCGTCAACACCCTGCAAAGTAGGTGCCAGCCTCTCTAGCCGGCTACTAGCACCGCTCAATCTCCGTGAAGCTCTAACTTCTGCTTCTCTTTCTCTCCGTTTTCGTTCCCTGCGAGCTTGTTTTCGCTCCTCCTTCTCAATTAGAAGAGACCACCAACCAGCCAAAGCATCACATCGCTGAGCCAAAACATTCTCAATTACTTGGTCAATATCGACGCCGGCACTACGCATTCGCTCCAAGGTCTCTTTTTCCAAGGTCGTCGCGAAAGGTGCTGGTTGTTGAAGCTTCAAGATAGCTTGCTGCTGGGGTGCATGTTCAGCCAGGAACGGATGAGTCAAGATATCTGACAATGCTGGGCGGAGAAGGGGCCTTTTCGAGAGTAAGAGGCCTAATAAAGACTTGGCATCCGGGGTAAGGTGGTCTGCCCATTTTGGTTCGCTACTCAGGATTTTGGTCCTTGTTTCATTGTCATCGTCGTCGTCGAAGGGTAGCTCGCCACATAGAAGAGCATATAAAATGACCCCTAAACTCCAAACATCAACCTTTTCGCCGGCATATTTCTCCCCTTTCAGCATTTCCGGGGCACTGTAACAGACAGTACCACAGAATGTCTGGAGATAGCTGGCCTTGCCCTCATATTCCCTTGTAAATCCGAAGTCAACCAGCTTGACATTTTCGTTCTTGTCGAGGAGGATATTTTCCAGCTTCAGATCTCGGTGAACGCAGGACGAGTTGTGAACGTATGAGACCGCTCCGACCAATTGAGTAAATATCTTTTGCACCTTCTCCACCGGCAGTGGCCCTTCTTTCAACAGATAGTTGTACAATTCATCACCTAAATGGCATTAATAGGAGAAACGGCCGGACATCGGGTTTGTCCTTACCCGGGCAATATTCCAATACCAACCACACCAAGTTCTCCGTTACGATAACTTCGTATAGCCGGGCGATATGAGGATGTAGGAATTGTCGATGGTGGTGGATCTCGCGGGCCAAATTCGAGTCATCTTTGTTGGCAGATTTCAGAACAACCTGCGCCGTCAGCTACAACATCCTCCCACTCCCCTCCCTCTGGACGTACTTTGGAACCATTCGTGAGCTTATGATTTGCTAAATACACCTTGCCAAATGATCCTTTCCCGATCAAACGCCCAAGTGTGTAGTTTCCAACTGATCGCAAATCTTTCGACGAGAACT
The DNA here is from genome assembly GCA_007825325.1 of Lachnellula cervina. Taxonomy (NCBI): domain Eukaryota; kingdom Fungi; phylum Ascomycota; class Leotiomycetes; order Helotiales; family Lachnaceae; genus Lachnellula; species Lachnellula cervina. Next base: position 33,481 of record QGMG01000069.1, on the reverse strand, counting down.
CTCTGCGGAGGAAGGTAGGTTAGCAAAATGCCCCGGAAGCTCGGAAACTGGTGGCACATACTCCAGTAGCTCATGATATGAATTGGCAAGCTATTGCGCCCATTTATTAGTGATCAAATCCCTCATATGGCCCTAGGTGCGGCTCCAACTGGCACCAGGTATGGAAGGATTTACCTTAGCTTTCCGTACTTGCGAATCAGCCTTTTGCCTTGCCGTCTGCATACCAGTCACCTTTCACACCTCCTACTGCTATGGTACGAAGAGGCTGCTGTGAGCCCGGACATTCAAGAGCGGCGCGGCGTCGAGTTGGAGTTGCGTTCAGAGGAGCCTTTACGGCGGAGGCTTAGGGCAGTTCGAGGCAGAGGTGTCGTGGGTATTTCGAGAATGGATGATGGTTGAATGTAGTCGGAGCATTGAACTTTTCTGCTGGGGCGGCAATGGGATCATCAATCGTGGATCAGGGGGAGACGATGGGATGGTTAGATAGCCGGGTATTTGTTACAGAATGAGTTGTGAGCCAGGGCCTCCTGTTTCTTGCAGATCGATGCAGATGTTCCTGATCCAACAAATCCGGATTCGCTTAAGCCTGGTTTTTACATATATCTACTCGGGTTTAAAAGCCTAGGATGTCTTGCAGAATGCGAATTAATAACACAGAAAACATTTATTTTCTTAATTATATACAAAGTTCTGTGAAACAACCACCTGGTTCACAAAAATCATCGTCGTTATACACCTGCGCCTGCCTTCTCGTACGCTAATAAAAAACCTCCGACTCGGACCCATGAATATAACGTGACCAAATAAACATTCTTTGAATCTAGAAATATCTGGAAGTCTCCTTGTTTTATGTAATTATAGGTGGTCTTGTTCTTAGAGGTGTGAAGAGTATTCCAGAAAGCCATTATGGCTAGACATCTTGCGCGACACTTACAGTCAGCGCATAAGCTGAGGTTTTGATATTTAAAGTACATTAGGAAATGTGACTTTTAGTTACTAATAGTATTTAACCATGTAATGATCTATCAATATGGCATATGTCCCAGATTCCTGATTCCCAGCGCTGCCCTCATTTCTAGTATTATATTGTTCATTATCCATCCTCAGCGTATCCACTCCACTCATATACCACTTCTTGACTTATTCCCAACCCCAAAGCATCCAATCCACCCGGTCTGTTCCAGGTTTCAATGTCTTCGTTGGATTTCCGGCAGTTCTGAAATGAATTCAGTACTTCCAATCCTCGGACTTGTAACAGGGGTGCCATCCAAGAAATAATAAGTAGAGGTTCCGTCAGACAAATGGGGAGACCCGTAACTTCAGCCCTCTATTTCGTGTATGACGGCCGAGTCAATTTTATGCTGGTTTGGGGGGAAAGTATCGCGAGTCATTTGGTAGGCAGGAGGACCAGAAAGAACCGAGGCACTTGATACATGTTTGGCTTTGTTCGGGTCTCTATGTTGTGGCGTTGTGGGAGCAGAAGCCTCTGCCAATATTGTTTCTTGTCAGTAGTTGTAAAAAAGAATTGTGTTTGTGATGGTATTGACACAAATCATCTATCACCTAGAATGGGACAGTTCAAGTATGTAGGTAGCCACTGACCATAGATGTATTTATCCTGATCCTTGTCTGTGGATGGAGGAAACGGTATGCCGGATGTAGGGCTGTTCTTCGTCTCCATCGACGCAGTTGGTTCGGAGAGTGCTTTCTGTTTCTGCTTCTGCCGTCTCTTACCCCACCAGAAGAATACGATGGCGATAAGAATTAAGGCAAGTCCACCCGCGACAGCCCCTCCGGCAATTGCTCCAGTAGGGACAGTGTTGTGGTGTTCCGCAGTCGGACTTATTTGAGGGGCCGCTGTGGTCGCAGAAGTTGTTGTAGAAGTTGACGAAGCAGATGAAGATGGTGCAGAGGAAGATGATGCATATGCAGATGATGTAGATGAAGGTGATGCAGTTGTAGAGGCTGATGTGACGGATGGTGGAGTTGATCCAGTTAATAAAGTCAATGGGGCTAACGAAGCTAAGTTGGTTTCGGAGCTCGTTGACACTTGAGAGGCTGGTGTTTTGAAGGCAGCTGTCAGAATTGGCGTTAGTATTGCGTGCCATGGTGGAGTCGGATAGGGATATTCTCTCCATGAGCAACTTGTTCTAGAAACATGGGTCTAGAGAACACAGTTTGCGAGGTATTTGGAGCATACCTGCGTGTAGAGCACTCGAAGGACATCCATCTGCACATAGGTTTATATCACAGCAACCTTGAAAGTCCGAATCTAAGCATGTATACCAGAGGCCTGAACTACAATTGACGTTTGGCCAGTATGAGCCATCATTTGTTGAAGAATCGGGTTCGCTGGCAGTACCTATAAGTGAGTTAGAAAGGGATCTGAACATAGAGTATAATTATCAGGTGGAGACCTGATGTTGCTGGGGACGTGTCTAACCCGGAACATTATGGTCTCCACCTGATAATCAACGAGCTAAGCACATTCCCATGCAAAGTCAAATGGGATATCATAACTTACCCATTCCAGCAGCCCGTAAATCTTGTGCTGGACACCCGTCTTCATGGCATGGATTCGAAACGCAGCAGCCAAGAAATGTTGGGGTTTCGAGTTCGCACGTATACCTAGGAATGATCGGAAATGGCTCGAGGCATTATCCGCATTGATCAACTTACCAAAGCCCGCCATTCGGACACGTCCCGTAAGTATCGTTTGCCATGAAGACTCCTATTTTTCGCCTTTAAGTTGAGCAGTAATGAAGAACTCAAACTAACGAGGCTATTAAAGAAGACATCTCTTGGATGAGATCGCAGCTCGACTAGGTAATAAAAAGAGCAAAGCTGAATTGCATTTTCACCAGCAAAGATAGAGTGCGCTCGTAGCACCTGAATCCAAGCCACAATATGCCGTGGTCTGGAATAGCCATGAATGAGTTCTGTCTGACAAGAGGCTGGACTGCAATAATGATCAGCTTTGGGGAGGACACTCTCATTATTGCCTCTTGACCGTAAACTAGATCCCATTATTTGTACTACGCCGCGGTCAATTCCCAGCCATGCGATGGGTTGAAAGAATTCGTAAACATGTGAAGCGAGCCGAGTCTCTCAGCGTCTGGGCCAAGTTGCGCTCAATAACTTATTAATAGCACTGCCCGCCACATGACTTGCAGTTTAGGGTTCAAACTCAAATGATTCAACGAGCAAAAGGCGCGTGGCGTTCAATAGAACGTAAAAGCAAAGTATACAAATGCTCCAAGAAAGTAAATGAGCGAAGCAATACGACAGTCGTGTATGGCAGGATGGTTGCTTTGGTGTGCAACTTCGCACTTTAGTCTCTCCCAAGAGCCTTAATGGAAAGTATATTAATTGTCTTCGCATTCGCATTTGTGATATCAAGAGAAAAACAGGACTTGCCAGAACCAGAAATACTGGAAACCACATCTATCAAATTTCTAGGTGAGTACTGGAGGGTATTGGTCATGCCTCGTTCCATTTATTCTCTAAAATTACAGCAAGCCGCAAGTAGCTTAATTGATTTGCGTTCCATATCCCCTGATCTGATCCGCGCTGTATCCATGGTTAGTGTCACAGAAAGCAAAGGCACGGTAGATGGGAAACTTACAACGCCCAACTCTGCTTCTCCAACTTCTCATTCTCCTTCAGATCAATTCCATCCTTGGTGACCACGGCGATAGAATAATTGTCCAAACTCCTCGCATCTCTATAGAACAAAACCTTCATGCTCTCCTTCACCGCCTCCAAAGCCTGCTCCTTTGACAGCTTAGCAGCAGCTTCCTCATCAGGGGCGACCTTTCTCAAAAGGGGTTGTGCTAAATGCGCACCAAATCCGGTAGCCAAACTAGGCGAACTGAAAGTTGTGCCAAGTAGATCTGCGCTTGCCAGGAACGGCTTGCTCTCTCCATCTAATCCTGCAACAAGAATCTGGTTCCATAATGGGTTGAAGTCCGATCGGCGCTTGTAGAAAACTTTGGATAGGTAGGTGTGAAGGTTATGGGCGTTGAGTGTATGTCCGGACGAGCTGTAGGCTTCTTCAGTGTCGAGAGAGTTGAGGAGTCGGTCTAGGTATTGCATGTCTGAGACGTCACCACCAAATCCAACAACTGAGGTATCGGCGAATTTTCGAAGGCGCTTGACATCAGTGAAACGGGCAAGAGAACCATAGGAAGCTATGTGTAAACATATATGTTAGCTTGATGTGGTCTGCAGGTGCTTGGGAGGTGATGAACCTAAGTTATCAGCGGCGATAATTACACCATCCTTGAACTTAAGAGCCACTACCGAGGTGCCGGTGACAATGGGCTGTTGAGTATGTTGGTTGGGTCCATGGCTTTGAAGGTATGAACTGTCGTAGGCACCGTAGATATCGTCTCTGGGCTACATGAAGGTCAATACTGGAACACGGCTGCTGGGGGTGATCTACGTACACGGCCCCAAGCTTGCGGAAGATGGTTCATGATGAATTTAAGTGGTTGGGATGGTTGCAGAGAACGTGAAGTTTTCGCAAGCAATTTGTGTGGGTATCGTGGTGTTTGGAGAGTTGGGAGGTATTGAGTTGCAGCGCAGCTCAGGCAGGAGCTTGACGACGCGGAAGCTCTCGCGAACCGCGCTAGTGGTACCTAGGTCTAGGTATCGCAGTCTCCAGCAACAAAATTTCAAACTACATGCAATCCTTCATTTACAAACACAACCACCATGGCCGGACTCGTGAGCTATGGCAGCAGTGAAGAGGAGGATAATTTCCAGGAGAATATGGTTCAAGAAAAGGTATGCTGAATTTCTCTTCCAAACTTATCTAAAGTGGATCACTAACCGTGCAGATAGCAATCGGACAAAGCTCCAATAAACCACAAAACGAATGGTATTACATCTAGTATGTGTTTCTGCAATGTTGTTGTTTTTATCACGATATCTAACCTATTTCAGAAACACAGTCAAACGGCAGCGGACGACAACCCAGCCAAGCAGAATCTACGATACCTATCCCCAAACCAGATGGCCCTCTTGCTGGCCCTGTCATAGGCCCAACGGTTCCTACAGATGACTCTCTTCCAATGGCAGGGCTGCTCGAAGAAGATCAAGAAACAGGAGCGGCGCCACAATCTCCATATTCTGCAAACAGAGCTCTATTGAGAGACCTTACATTACCAACTCTACCAAACTACGACATACCTCCATCACCTCCCGGATCACCTGTAGGGAGCACGGATGCAAAATTCAAGCATTTCCTCGAGCTGAAGAAGAAAGGAATTCATTTCAATGAGAAGCTTGCCAAGTCATCGGCACTTAAGAATCCAAGTCTTATGCAGAAGCTCATGGATTTCTCGGATATCGATGAAGCTGGCCAGTATGTAACCACATTGCCGAAAGATCTCTGGAATCCAGATGCTTTTCCTGCTCATGCATATAAAGAAGAATTGGCAAAGAGCCAACAAAAGATACTGAAGAGAAAAGAGGACGAGAAGTCTAGGGGCCAGAGAGAGAGTGTGGACTTTGTGCCAGCTACTGCCTCTGGAGAATCCGTTAGTCGAAGTGGGACGCCTGGGAATGGAGCAAAGCCGAGTCAAAAGAGCGCCGCGGAAAGAATTATGGCAGGGCTTGACAGAAACCTATCGAGTTCACCGCGGGTTCAAGGCGTGAAACGGAAATCGAGGTTCGACAGTTGAACAAAAGAGGGCAGGAAGATACGTATAGCCAATTTGACTGGAAAGTCCCAGAGGAACTGGATGATTGCAGAGCCGGGAGGCTTTTGTCGCTTTGCTTAGAAAGTAGAAGGTACTGTTGCTGTTACAGTCAACATGGCAATATACGGCGATATCGGAAGATTGCCTAGGTGCCAGGGGGGTATCAAGGAGAGCTGGACGTGTCCAGCAAGGTCATCAGCCTGGAGTCACACCTTGGCTATAAATCACGCGCTTAGGTCACGAGCTCAGATTATCGATAGACGCGAGAAGCGCGCCTTCAACGACAAGGTGATCTACCTACTATAGCCCAGAGAAACGATTAGCACCGGGCACTTGGTAGTCCCTTGATCGCGACTATAAAAAAAGTGAACGTGCACATCGAGCGTGACATGGGATTGGTGGGGTGGGGGAATTCCATAACTACCGCATATGCATATGCATGAAGTTTTCTAAAATCTATTACCAAATACACATTATCTCACTTTCATTTGCACTTACACTTACACTTACTTGCAAACGTTGCTCAAGGAGAGGAGAGTTCAACAGGCTCAGAGGTTATTGACTTCCAACCCTTTTAGCTTGTCTTGGATGACAAGAAACGCTTGGACCTGGTCTTCGCTTTCGCCCCCCGTATTTTAATCGAGCTCGAACCTCGAACCTCAAAACTGGAATTTAGACGTCGGGGTATTTGTCAACTATCCACCTCGCTCGCTCGCTTTGTTGTCCTTAGGCACAAGACAAGGACTTCGTTTCTATTTGCTCTATTGCGAGAATACCTCTACCTTCTATTGCTCTACTCTACGCAAGAATCTTTGAATTCACCTTGCTGCCTAGTCAGAGCTCTACCTACACACTGGAGCTTGGTTGTACTACTAGTTATGGCTCCACGTGGGGAGAAAACGCAATTGAAACGGGGACGAGTATGTTTATGTTTATATTCCAATCTTCTGGATGCCTTGAAATTATACATGTACACCCAAAGTTAACAAAACATGACGTAGGGTGGGACAGCAGAAGATCGAGACAATTCCAAAAAGCCTAGACGCTCCCAACGATTATCACAAACCCAAGGTCCGACGACCCCAGTATCAAAGAAGCAACAATTGCCTTCTCCTGTTACCAAAGAACCTTCGGATGCCTCACCCTCGAGCTCGAGCGATGCTTACAAAGAGGCTACTGCTACACCCCCCGAGGGCCGGCCAAGTCAACTTCACCACCGTCCCATAGACAGCAATTCGCCTGGCTTTTCCTCTCCGCCACAAGAAACACAAGCTTTCTCACAATTCGTTTATCCCACATCTGCCTTGTCGAATGAGGTCGAGGATGAGACCAAGGAGGGTGTCTGGGGCTATCTGATCCCACTGGATCCTCAATATGGAAAAACACTTGTACTGAAGAAACGCAATGCATGCCCTCTGCCAGAAGATCTTGCAACGTTTGGAAAGTCAAAGAAGGGACAATACAAGGATTTCGAAAAGGAAGAAGAGGGTTATGAAGAAACTAAGTTGAAGGGTATTGCTTCCGGAGGATACTTGGTTGGTCGTCATCCGGAATGTGGTACGTTACTCGAGGATTACAATCATATGCTCAACTAATTAGACTACACAGATTTGATCATTGATGATCCAATCGTCTCGAACAGACATTGTCTCATCTTTACTGAAAATAAGGGTAGTGACACTATTGGCGTCATAGAGGACTTATCGAGTAACGGAACCTTCATCAACGAGGCTATGCTAGGACGAAACAAACGACGAGAGCTTCAAGATCAAGACGAGATTACAATTTTAGATGGTGCTAGATTTGTCTTCAGGTATCCGAAGAACCGCCAGACCAGTCCCTTCTTGCAACAGTACACACTCTTGGAGAAGCTGGGAAAAGGCCATTTCGCTGAAGTGTTTTTGTGTGTTGAGAAGACAACTGGACAACGATACGCGGTTAAGATTTTCACCAAACAACCTGGCGTCGAGGAACGATCCAAAACCGAAGGCTTGCAGCAAGAAATCGCAGTTTTGATGGGTGTTAGTCATCCGAACATGTTGTGTTTGAAAGATACGTTTGATGAATCAAATGCTGTTTATCTTGTTTTAGAGCTGGCTGCTGAAGGAGAGCTATTCAACTGGATTGTCATGAAGCAGAAGTTGACAGAGGACGAAACCCGAAAGGTTTTCATCCAGTTATTCCAGGGTGTCAAATATCTGGTAAGTTTAACTTGACTTTCTCCTTGGAGTTAATCATTAACAATATACAGCACGACCGAGGAATTGTTCATCGCGACATCAAGCCAGAGAATATTCTCCTTACTGACAAGAACCTCCATGTCAAGCTTGCAGATTTTGGCTTGGCAAAGATCATTGGAGAAGAATCATTCACTACTACATTATGCGGAACACCAAGTTACGTCGCGCCCGAAATCCTCGAGGAGAGCAGACACCGCCGCTACACGCGCGCAGTAGACATCTGGTCCCTCGGCGTCGTACTTTACATCTGCCTCTGCGGCTTCCCCCCATTCTCCGACGAGCTCTACTCCAAAGAGAACCCCTACACCCTGACGCAACAAATCAAGAATGGTCACTTTGACTACCCCTCCCCCTACTGGGATTCCGTCGGCGACCCAGCCCTCGACCTCATCGACCGCATGCTGACAGTCGACGTCGACAAACGCTACACCATCGACGACTGCCTCTCGCACCCCTGGACCACGCAGAAACCCATCAACCCCAACGACAGCACCGACGGCCTAGTCGGCGGCATCGACGGGCTGGATTTCAGCCGGCGCAAGATAGCGCGCGAGCGCACACTTCTCAGTAGTCTGAACGACGTAAAGATCACACGCGTGATCGAGCTCGAGCCGCAGAAAGACTCGGTGAAAGTCTACGTCAAGAACCCCGACTCCAAGAACCCGCAGAACAAAGTCAACAAATCCATAGCTACCAATGCCAAGGGCGTGCCGAAGAGCATCGCAGGGGCGCCGAAGCAGGAAGAGACGCCGGCGCAGGGCAGGGACCCGAATGAGTTTATGGGCCTTGGGGGAAGGGGCGATCAGCAGCTGTATGGAAATGAGGGCAGTATCTATACACCTACCGAGGTGAAATGAAACGACTATATGCATATGATAATATGTCACGCCATGATCTTTCGACGTACCGCACCGCACGGCACCGCTTTGTAATGGATATCTACTCGCTTCACTTGTACATATGACCGATTTGGGATTTGCTAGCTGGGATTTGGAGAAAAGCGATGCATGCATGCAGTGTTTGATTTGCTTCGTGTTTTCTTCCGGAGTTGGGAGATCAACTGAATGGGCGGGTGTAGTATCTATTATATTTGAATATGAGTATTGAGATAAATATAATTCTGAAAAGAAACACCACCAGCACCTATTCTTGTGGCATTTGAAAATGGCAATCTTCCGCTATAATGGTGTTATGGGTATTTACAACCACTATTCTAAACAATCACAGTCACTATGGAAATACAATAAAAGAGCAGAAGCTAGGGCGGAGCAGTTCGTCATTCGTAATTACTAGTACATGTCCGTCTCTTCTGTGACTAGAGCGCCAAGATCTATTATATACGCATTTCTTGTTAAACCATCCCAATCCCTAAACGCCACCCACTGGTATCCATTGCAGCCTGGCGTTGCACCAGATCCACCCATATTATACAGTTCCAACTTTTATACAACCAGGTTCGTTGACGGATGAGGAGAGTCGTAATATAAGTAACTGCTGCCCCGAATCAGGCAACGTTGCCTGCCATGCCCATAAACAGGGCCTGGATCGCAAGAGAAATCGACCAGAAGCCCACTTTCTTCAGCCTCCTCATCCGCTGCTGGCTATCCACCACGTCTTTTGCAAAAGCTTCGTATGTTTCAGCTGACAAGTCTTCCATCAACCCGCTGTCGAAGATTGTCCAGCTGCCGTCAAACTCGCTCGCTCGTTTCACGATCCGGCAGTTGATGGGGATGAAGGTCTTCTGGGAGTTGATGTAGGCAACGATGGGTCTGATGAGGGCTTGGTTGGTGTAAGACAGATCGCGTGTGAACAAAGGAACGGCGGCTTTCACGTCGTTGAGGTGGACTCTGAGGTCCATGACTAAGAACCGTTTATCATCTTCCCGGCTCATCCTCTCTTTGAAAGCGGCTCGTTCTTCATGGGTATCGAGGTCCGCAGTATGAGGATTATTTTCCAGGATGTGCAAGTAGCGATTTGAGGTCACTGTTGCTTCCATTCGATCGTAGAAATCAGACATCACTTTTGCGATGCTGTCGTCGGTATCTGCTGGGAACATGACATCCGCTACAATATCCACGTTGCCTTCATGGATCCAGCCAAAGGGTCCGTCGACTCCTCTGTTCAGATGGTCAATTTTTAATCCGTCTATTCGAAGCCGGCTATGTTTCTTCCACGGATTTGGCTCCCCATCTTCATCCTTTTGGTCGCCTGCAAATCCATGCATTTGGCGTGGATGAATCGTAAACAGCGATCCATCGTAAGCCCCAGACATATTATTCGCAGACAAAAAATCGTAGAAGAGCCATTGCTTCCTTAATTGCGGCAGTTCGCAGGAGAAAATACTGACTGAAAAAGGCCTAAATCCTTTCGGCTGATGTATAGTAACGAGTAGATCTTCCATCTTGAAGTAATCTATCTCGAAATCGCCTGGGTTGTGTTCATGTCGGTACGTCCTCGGGTCAATGTATTCCTCCCCCCATTCAACTGAAGTTCTGTCAACTACACCTCGTATCCCTTTGACTTCGACATCTCGCAAAAGTCCCTTCCCGTTCCACCATTTCGCGAATGATAATGTAACGTTGACAGTACTGATCGTCAGGTCAAATTGCGTATAATTTGTGTCTTCTTCCTCTCCTTGCCGACCCTCTAATTCAGCTTGCCTTTCTGCAGCTGCAGCAGCCGCCGCGGTGATGGATGATCCCTTTTTTACTTTGGCCTTTCCTTGGCCTGGCCTCCGGGAAACAAAAACGTTGTGGAATGTAATTACCCCGTCTCCCCATTTCGGTACAATAGCAGATTCAAAGACAACCTTGACTCCGGCTGATTTGGTTAAACCATCGCCGATCCATCTTGCTAGCGTTTCTGTTGTCTTGTTAACTGATGAAACTTGAAAAGGTTTAGTTCAGAATATACCTTGTGCAAATACAGTATTGATGGAGAAGATGACCAGGGAAAAGAAGGTAGTTGTTCCCACGAAAATCCAGACTATATTTCCAAGCACAAACCAAGAAACAAATGCACTCCAGTCATCAGCGTTCCATGGCCTCGAACTCCGTATCGAGAACCACTTAAACCGGATTTTCAATCGTGACCAAAACCCAGTTGCCGCTGCAAGTAACTCCTCCTTCGTGGGTCGGTGTGGCATCTTAGGTAAATGTGGAAGGTGCAAATAGGGTTGAGACTCGGGATTTGCTGGATCTGGTTGAGAAGGCTCGGCTTTCTTTGCAACAGGGGCGCCCTTCGGCGTGGTGCCGCCATTTTGAGAGAGCCTTTGTTCATTTTGACTATTCGACGTAGAACTCTTATGCCTGCTTGCTACACCCCCTCTCCTCCTCCGATTGGTTGTGTGCATTTCTCTTCGCCATGATTGCTGGGTTGACGACGATATCGATCGTCGCGGAAGGGTATTTGCTGAATATAGGGACTTTTCGCCGGCAGCGGTATAGGAGGTGATGGGGGAAGATGTGCTCGCGGTTGGGCTGATTTCGAAGACTAGAAAGCCGCATGAAGCAAAGCTTTTGACTGTAGATGCCTTTCGTTGTGGAGGGTGCTGTGGCCTTGGCCTGCTCCAAGAAAAAGCTCGTCTTGATACCGGACGGGGAATTGGACTCCTGCGCAATGCAGAAGCCATAAACGGATTACCAGGATCCCATAAATGGGACCACAGTCTCCGGTTTATGTGCGAAGACATGGTCACTCGATCATGGTTGGGGGGGAAGATTACAGTCTGTTGAGAGCTGCAAATAATTCCAAGTTGGCGTGAAGTGATGCAAGAGACCAAGTCCGAGGAGGTTGGCAATGATGACGAGCGGCCGCTGCTTTCCAGAGATAAACGCGAGAAGCTTTGCTTTTTTTCGCGATGGTCTGTGCGCTCTTATCGGCTAGGCTATCTAAAAATTTATATCGTCCAACCCACACTACAACTACAGCCCACCACCGACCGACACAGCACAGAAAATATAAACCCTCGACTCGACGCAATCCTCATTATACCAGCAAAGAAAAGCAGATATGCCCGCCCCTACAGCATTACTGAGACGTCCTGAAGAGCTGGCCGAGGCTGCCAATGTTCCATTACCGACAGAGAGTATGTGCAGCAGCTGCGGTTTGGTTGCAAAAAGCTAATAGGAAAGTAGGCCAAGACGACGATTTATTACTCGACGCCCCCGATGCGACTCCCACAGAGATACAGATGGCCGCAGGAGAAGATACCGAAATGACCGTCGACGAGGAGGGAAGACCGAGATTTGCACCCGCCAAGAATATTGTATGGACGCCTGCAAAACCTACATTTCTCTCTCCCTATGGAGACTTGATTACAAATTGCTAACTAAAAGCAAAGGATGGGCCAGCTCGAGTAGAGACAAGAAAAGTCCCAATACCACCTCATCGATTTGCGCCGTTAAAGGCTAGTTGGTCCAAGATATACCCCCCCTTGGTGGAGTAAGTTTTAGGAAACCCCTCTTTCCGTTTCTGAGTTAACAGGCTGCGCAGACACCTTAAGTTGCAGGTGCGGATGAATGTAAGCCAGAGAATCATTTATCATTATTCTGCTCGGCTTTATGAACTTCAAAATACCGTCCTACAGCTACACTCACAGGATCCTATTATGCTTCTAAGAATATCAATGCTGATTTATCCTCCCACAGGTCAAGAACCGCGCTGTCGAACTCCGTACCTCAAAACACACAACAGACTCCGGCTCGCTCCAAAAAGGAGAGGACTTCATAAAAGCGTTCAGTCTTGGTTTCGAGGTCGACGATGCAATTTCACTTCTTCGCCTCGACGATTTGTACATAGAGACATTTGTAAGTTACCAAAGGGCATTGCTTTTCACATACTAGCATATTAGCAATCAATACTAATCATCCTTCCTATTACAGGAGATCAAAGACGTCAAGACATTGACAGGAGAGCACTTGGGTAGAGCCATTGGAAGAATCGCTGGTAAAGATGGAAAAACCAAGTTTGCAATCGAGAATGCTTCAAGAACGAGAGTGGTAAGTATTCTACCCTTCAATTCACAGCCATCTACGAGTCGAGTCCTAACTCGATGCTCGAGAGCTCGGATCCTAAAATTCTCTTCAGAAACGGTACTGACTTGTCTATAGGTACTGGCTGATTCCAAGATCCATATCCTTGGCGGCTTCAAAAACATCCATATTGCTCGTGAGGCAATCGTCAGTCTGATTCTGGGAGCTCCACCCGGAAAGGTTTACGGCAACCTGAGGACTGTTGCATCGAGGATGAAGGAGAGGTTTTGAGCTAGTAGAGAAACGCGAGCTGCATATATTGGCGTTTTGGGGAATATGGGAAAAGAATTCGACATGGAGTCTGAGGGTTTGAGGGTCTATATCAAGCATGCATCATCTTCTGTAGTTGAAAAAATGTGCTTACTTTCCTGCTGAGGAATCAAATGTCCTAGGAACATCATGTGTTGTAGTAAAGCAGGGCTTTCAATGGTGTGAGCAACTAGATTTTGGTAAGTTCAAAGATTTGTTTCCTTTTCACGTTCCCAAGATTTCATCATAATGTCACGCGAAGCATTTGAGGCAGATATAGGAGTTGAATTATTTTGATTTGTATTTATCCAAATACTACAAGAGAACGAATGTGGGTGCTAACACCCAACTAACTCAATGCTTCAAATTATCACCCACCAATGCCATGCATACAAAACACCAATTGCCTCAAAAAAAAATCCCAAACTCGCTCGAATCGAATCTCAAATAAGGCAGTAAGGCAGGTCACGGTTTATCATCTCATCTCATGTCGAAACTAGATGACAAGCCGAACCGAGAAAAAGTCATCCGTCTAGTTGATGGTGATCTTGCGACTCCCAGTCTCATTAGTCTTGGGCACGACAATGGAAAGAATCCCATCCTTCATGGAAGCCTTGACATGATCCTGGTCGACGCGAACGGGAAAGCTAAAGGTGCGAGAAAAGGAGCCGATGCTGCGTTCGGAAACCCAGTACCTGCTCGGAGGAGCCTGCTCCTGGTCCCGCTGCTGCGACGAATGCTGGACCTCCTTGCTCGTCGACTCGGTTGGGGGGGTAGCCGGCTCCTGGGCATCGTCTTCAACCGTTGCCTTGTGGCCCTTGGTCTCGCCCGCCTCTTTGATGGCGCCGGATGATGATGATGCAGGGGCTTCGCCGCTCTCGTACGAGCGCTCGATGTGGCCGCGGATACTGAGGGTCTGGGGGTCGACGAACTCGATCTCGACGTTCTTCTGGTCGATGCCGGGGAGCTCGCCGTGCAGCTCGTAGCCGGACTCGACTTCCTTGACGTCGAACTTGGGCTGGAAGGACTTTAGCGCGGTGCCGGTGCCGTTGGTGCCGTTGCGACGACCGCCGTTGTAGCTGTCGAATTCGTCGAGGAGGCGGAAGAGGGGTGTGAAGGAGGGCTCGGAGACCAAGGGGGCGAAGGATGAGCGTGGGAAGAGAGACATTTTGCGTGTAGTGGTTTTGGTTGTGGTTGCTGGTGTGAGAAGGTTCTTTGTTGTTCTGAGAAGTGGTGCTCTGAAAGCTGCTCTGGATGATTGCATGAAGATTTGTCTGTGTGATGTGTCTTGGGAAAAGAAAGCGATCGTTTCATGACCCAAGCCCTCCTTTTATACTCGGCGAGAAGGGTTCTGGCACTTTCTAGTAATGTCGTGATATTCAGAAGAATAGTCAATGACGGAATTCGCAGAGGCATCTGGAAGATTCCACGCACCAGAGCTGTCTCGCATGCCTGAGAACAGCAACATCGCAGCAGTAAAAGTGTCACACGTTATTGCATCATCTCAATGAACTGTAGACATGATATGATTCTTACGTGTGCTTTTCATGATCTGATGTTGAATTTGGATTTCACTCAGGGGCATCTGATGTTAAACGAGAAGAACGGCGTATGGTAACTATGCGCTAGTTCCTAAAAGGGATTAGCGTGTATTTCAACCATAAGTGAGTGACGTCTTGTGCAGCATCTCTGCAGCAAGAAGAAAGTAAAGTAATATGATACCACGAATCTGCTGACGGGATCGATGAATCTGTTTCTGAAGACACGCATCAGGAAGTAAAATGCAACAAGCTTAACGAGGTTGATACATATAGGGTGAGACGATAGAGAAAGCTAGAATGTGCCAGGCCCCGGAAAAGGAAAACAACAAGTGCTGTTTTTTTAAATCCAGTATGAAGTTTCCTCACGAGTCGTTTTCTTATTTCCTAGGTATATTTATCTGCCTACCTAACGAGATCAACACTGCGGGCAGTTGATGTTAAAATCGTTCCTAAAAAGAACCAAGTTGAAAGAAACGGTGGTTGCTAGTTCAGTCGTCCTGGGTGTTTGCCAGTTTGGGCGTCTTGACACTACGATGCTAGCTATTAGAGGAGGTATGTCCACTAGTCTAGTAGTCATGTAGACGCTTGAATCGATTGTCGGTTTATGCTTTAGGAAATCTACCTGTGTTTAAATTTCCTTCAAGTATTAACGCGATGCTATAAGAGTTGGGTGAAGGTAATAGCAGATTATGTTCAATATACGCATACGAGTATATCTACACATACATGATAAAACTCCTGCTCCAAAGGCTATGAAACAATACCGTCTCCTGCATCATAAGCTCTAGGTCTTTTCATTCGTATAGCATATGCATTCAGCATTACCATGAATCATTACTTCAAAACAGTTGCTCCTCATGAGCTAATTACCTTGGCGAAAGAAAATGAGCCCACTGCCATGACCAGCATTGTCGGGACTCTCGCGACCTCCTTTTCGAATAGAATTGACAGCCCCCTCCACGCCCCTTCCTTTCGATTCCTTTCGAGAATTGCATGTCTAAGGAAAGGGGCGCATTTGGGGATATCCGGCCACCACCTGTAGAGGAAGACCTTGGGCGTTGGGTGCAACAGGGCTATGAACCCGATGAAACAATCCGAGTAACCTTCTTCCAATAGAAGTCTCCAGCTCTGTGCCATCTCGCGCAATTTTAACTTCTCGGTTTGAATTCCAGGGATTTCGTAATCCCCGTGTTCGGTAAAAAGGAAGTCGCATCGTCGAGATCCACTCGATTTTAAACGGTTTCCCCCAGGCTTTGGACTGAGGTGTATCTTCGTCACTCCGATTGCTCTGCACCTCTTCCTCCTCCTCTCCATCCCCTTCATCTCGCTCAACTTCCCAGAATATCGTGCCACGAGCTGAGTCGTCGATGATTCGACCTTTAGGGGAGAATTCCGTCGCAGGAGTAGGAATTGCTTTAGGAAGCTCTGGGTCTTCCACCGATTGTGCCTTCGGTGCAAACTGGATGGCAGCCGATGGGTCGTCGTTGATGGGGGAGGTCATTCGGGCGTATCCAAAATACTCTCCAGATTTGTTCGCAGAAAAGACGAGATAAACATTGTCGGCAACCTAGATTGTCACATTAGCATTGTAAAGGTAGTAGCGTGGCAGGTGATAAATGCTTACTTTATAGGCCTTGTTCAACGCTTCTTCGTTATGTGACTGCGTCGCCCAAATCCCATTACGCACACTCAATTCAAGATCCTCAACGGTGAGACTCTTCACGATAAAGAATTTGTCTTTAGACATTGAGCCATCTTCATTGGTTGGATGCTCTTCAGGTATGCCCTCTACTTGCGACTTGTCTTTGTCCTCTGGAGAAGGCGTGCGTACCACTGGAGGGTTGGAAGGAGGTGTCAAAGCGGCAGGACCTGTGGGAGCAGCTAGACCAGCTGCTGTTCCCGTGGAGCTTCTTCGTAATCTGCTGACCAGTCTCACCGTTTGGAAACGTGAATCATGAATTTTTGCTTGAGCCGCCGCGCAAGCTGCTTCGTCCTTGTAGTTTGCGAAAGCACAATTGCTTTTCGAGATCAAAAATAAAGACTCAAGGCCAGGCGCCTCCTTGCAAACATGGAATACTAGGTTCATTAAGTCCGTCTGCGGAGGTAGGTTTCCGATCCATATTGCATGTCCTGTAATTCTAGAATTAGATCATTCGCAAGAGAAAACCTTCTCGGATCAGACATACCGCTCTGACGAGGTTTTCTTGGGGGGCCTCGAACGACAGAGGACTGGCCTTTATTGGAAGCTGCAGAATTAATCTAAACTGTCTCTTTTCGGAAGAGACTGGAAGTATTTCACTCACCTACACTACCTGGTCTCCCTTGCGACCCGCTGCTATACCCAGTTCCGGGAAATTCGTTGTTGCGCTGTAAATGCCGATTGTCCCCTGGAAACCCACTTCGTAACCCATATTGTGCAACAGGTGACTCTCCAGAATACATCTGGCTCTGGGGTCCATAAACATTAGGTTGAGCATAATAAGGCGATCCTGCATGTTGGGGCTGTCCCATATACGCCTGCCCTTGAAATAGTTGACTGCCCGGAGTCCCGGATTGATGATGATGTGCTGATTGCATTTGATTTGGTGTATACATCCCTAGGAATTGGCTTTGGTATGGAAGGTTATAAGGTGCATTTGCTAGCTGCGGGTTGATTGCTTGAGGCCCAGCATATTGAGGCATACTTTGCATCTGATAGACAAGTGGTGATGGCGACTGACCTGAGGGTTGTCTTGGGGAGTGGCTATTGAGGGGCTGGTATGAGCTGTCTGGCAGTGTTCCTCCGAGGCTTGCCAGGTTGAAAGCATCCGACCTGCCTTGCGAGGCATGCTGCTGTGTAGAGTAAGACTGTGCATAGGGATACGTAGTTTGTGGGAAATTTGGTTGCTGAATTCCTTGGAAACTCCTTGATGCTTCCATTTCGGAAGATAAAGTAGTGATTGAAACTTGCGGGGTTTTTGATCTTGCACCTTGCGAGGAATTTGGATAGTCGCTGGAAGGCATCGACCTAGTTGATTGGTCGCCCATGAATCCTTCGTGTACTGTAGGTAACGGGCCCCAACACTGAACCAAAATAAAAGCCATATTAGCACTCTAAGAATAAGGTATGAAGCGCCAAAAGAAATACATAATCCGTAAAGTAACGATTGTGGGCTGGTGCAAAGTTTGATAGTACACTACTGAAAGGCCATGATTTGACAAAGAAGCAGACATACCTCTGCACAGTTTTATCTCCAGTGCTCAGAATAATGTGAGCTTTCTATTTCTGAATGTTACTTTGACGGTGGCGAGATACACGGAATTGTGACAAGCCGTGCGAGCCAAAGATAAGGCTCCTAGTCGCTGTACTGACAGCTGTTACCGGCGGTCGAAATGTCGAACAGCTCGTTTAAAATATAGTTGAGTGTGGAGGAGGCGCAAGAGGGCTATGTTGCGTGGAATCGGTAAGGTTATGTTCTGCTTGCTAGACGAGCAACTCAAACTGTCCAATCCACGTGCAAAACAAGCTTGTGTATTTCTTATAGCTTGTAGGGATCGGCAACCAGTAATGGGAAAGCAAGGTGCTCCGGAGAGAAAATGGCAACGAGGGTAAGTGCCAGAAGTGGTTTGGATGCTGCCGCGTTCGGGGCCTTTTCTCGAACCCTTGCCCTGCTCCCGTCGCCACTGTCACTGCCACAGTTTGCCGTTGGTAAGTTGGGATTTGTGTAGTGTGATTGGTTACGGAAGATAGTCGGATTGGCTTTTAGGTCTAGTTAGATAGAGGTGCATATGTAGGTCGGTGTTGACGTTCTTACGGAGTATAAAGTGTATAAAAAGAAGAGACTAGACAAGGGTTATCTTCAAGAAGAAGATGGGGAGAAAGTGAGCGCAAGGAGGGAGAGGAGATAGATTGGGCAGTTTATAAGTTCCCCAAAGCTGTCCCCCGGAACCTGCGAGGCAGTGAAGGCAAGAGTGGTAGGGATCGTCAGGAACGCTTGACCTCAAAGATGCCAGGCAGTTCAGGATTGGATCATGGTGGCCAGGAGAGGAGATGTTTGGATGAGAAAAGCCACACGGTATATGGAGTATGGAGGTATTAGTACAAGTAGTACCTAGGTATAGACGTAGAGTAGACGTGACGTGATGTGAACAATAGTTGGAAGGCTAGAGGCGTTAGTTAGGACAGATCCACGATCCACGTACCTAGGTAGAGTAGGGGTAGTAAGGTAGGGCCTTCTGATAGAGACATGGCACCTGCCACCTGGCTCAGATCAGGGTATAATATTTCTCCCGGGTGTGCACGAGAGGCATGGCACTGCTGGGGGTTCATGGGGGTCCACGCCCACGCAGCTGGTTTGGTTCAGGCACTTGCGGTGTTCCATGCTTACCTTACCACCAGCTTTTGCTGTTGTGCTTGGGGGGGGGGGGGGGGTTGCTGTGCAGAGCAGAGCAGAGCTGGTGGAGCAGTCCTGGCGATTACACCCTAGCAATGCAGGCTTGACATGGGAATTGCTGGCGCACCGCTGCTTTTACAGGCGAAAGCGGATGGGATTTTTCAGATTTCGATTCTGATTTCCCCTCGCCGCCACTGTGGGTCAGAGCTTCTGACCTTGCTGGATTGCAGAGGATACCAGTCCAGTCCAGTACAATTACAGTAGTGCGTGTGCGGCAAAGCTATGGCTACCTAAGGTAGGTACGGAGTACCGTAGGCCACTAATCCTAACTCTAGGGGTGTTTACAGCTCAACCAGCATTTTCAGTGACACTAAGGAGCCTGGGGGAGTGTTACAGCGTTTGTGATTATGCCATATAGAGTTCAACTTCGGGGTCGTTGCTGGTGGCGAAAAGATGGGTACCTAGGTAGCTTATACTCGGTAGTAAGTATACCTCCGTAGGTGGCTCAAACCTCATAAGGTACCTTGAACTAGGTATGGAAGTGGCTCTCCAAGCGAGGAACGAGAGGAGCACGCACACGCACACGCAGTGGACCTTCTCCGTACTTACTAGTCTACCTAAGGTAGGTAGGTCTGGATCTGGGTCAGGGGCTGGACGGTTCCGAATGCTTCAGTCAGTCAGTTGTCTTCAGATCTTTTCCGCTCTGTGGTATACCAGTCAGTCCAGTACAGTACAGTAGCATCGCTTGTTAGCTTCGCCGGCCGTTAGAAGTATTATGGAATTGTGGAGGGTTTCTGAATTGACAGCGGCACTCGGCCGCTACCCGAACGTTATAGGCCGATTCCCCGGTTTCATACGGAGCATTGAGTAGCCGGTTCAATATCACCTATTACAGTATTATTATCAACAAGACAAGGACAGGTGAAGAACTTCATGGATAATACTTAGGTAAGTCGGTATTACCTTTAGCACTACAGCTGCAGTTACAAGTCTCTATCCGCGCCACGTATGTGGCTTGTAAACGATTATATTGAAGCATGTCACTGCTTATCTGAGCGGCTAGATAGCTTGAATTCCGAAGTAAATACAGGTTCGTATGTTAGATGTAACAGGGTGTCAGGGACTTTTACTAATCCAGCAGTTTGATCATCTACTATAGTGCATTGGGCTTTCTATGTTTATGAAGTATTAGAAAATTCAGCTAGGGTTTACGTATCCTACTGTTTGGATTATTAAATAAAGCCCGCAAAACAATTAATATAACATTCTATATTGCATTCTAAAAACTTCTCTGCATGCTAACAACATAAAAGCTTTATTTTCCAACGCACTCATTTACAAAGATACAAGTGATTACGATTTTAGGGCGGTGGGGTGGGAGGCTACATGACTAATCATGGTTCCAGCCAATGACAATTTAGTATGTATTCTTAATAAGTTACGTCATAGCAATACGTCTTAGCTTTTTGAACTTAAAGTCTACGAAGTACTTCGTAATGGAGGTATTGAACATTTACCTCCTCATAATCATAATTTGATTTGTATCCAAGTAAACAAAGTATTTCTGAGCTTTGTATACCTACCTAATTATACGGAGGTAGGCGCTTTCAACACGGCGCACAGGGGTAAAAAGCCCTGTATTCGGCAGGTCTCGGCCATCTGGTGATACAGTACAGTACTGTATGGAGTGGCGAATGCTTCACCTCAGCCACAGCCGCCTCAAGGAACTGGAAATAGCCGATGATTAGCGGGACCCTGGATCTGGATCTGCAAAGAAGAAAACGTCAACTTCGAAGTATTACGCAGTTTGGATGGTGGCAAACTCTTGTCAGTTTGGAAGGAAGGGAGCGGGGCGGGAGCCTCTTCTTGTCCTGGCCGCTCTACGGAGGTACGCTCTACCAGTCAAGTCAAGACTCCGGGCCACGCCACACCACGCCACGCCACACCACGCCCATTTTGTCGCTTAAATTCTAGGGGTAATGGGGTCCAGATCCAAATATTCACAACTCAACTCATGATTCTTCTTCAAGTCCCGTCCCATCTCGGCTCGTCTCGATCGACTATAATGTGTGGCTGAGCTCTCCCTAGGTTACCTCAACGCCACAATGGGTCCCTTTGTTTGTGTCCCCCAGAGATCAGCGGGTGATTCAGCACTATTTGATCAAAGATCGTCAAGAGCTTCTAGAAAGTCGAACGTGTGACCTACGCGTCCTCCGGACAAAGAATGGCAGCCTTTGATCATATGAAAATATCAAATGCGCATACATCATGCTCTAAAAGTTCGCCGCCGAGCCTGGCTGGTCTAATAACTCGCAAGGAACTCTTCTTCAAGTAAGGTAATAAGTCGAAAACACTAACATTTGCCACCTAACATCTAATGCTGTTTTATTATTAACCTTCATCTGAGAATAAATCGATTTGTTCCACAGTATCAGAGGGTTCTTTTCTATCAAGGCCTCTCTGCTTTTGATGTGATGAAAATTACATATATAAGCTGGCAGTTCAGCAACGTTTGAGCTTAAGCAGAAGCTCTTCTTTCCTAGGAAACTGTTTTGCCTGGGAAGGATACGTTTAGCCGAAACCGTCATGAATCATGAAATCAAATGTATTGAAAAGTTTCGTACCACATGTTTTTGCATGCGCAAACACATTCCGATACCTTACTACATTTATGAGATTATATGCTCGTCCACAAAACTCCCATCCTATAAGAACATTTCCCAGGCCCAAAGCTAGTGCTAGAAGAGCATGGCTCTTCGATTCGCAAAGTGGCGCTGAGTAGCGATGGGGCTTATAGGGACCTATCTGCTATTCGTTCAGGGTATGCACTTGGAAGGTTATACGGCTATGTATAGTTTATAAAACCCCTTCCTAATGAAGTCCCATGCGCTCAGAGAACGTCGTAGATCGGATCATTTATATCATTATTACGGCAACTCGCTTTGTCTCAAGTGTATCGGAGATGGCAAAGTAGATGAAGAGTTCGCCAGGAGCGTCCTTTTTTAGCGGCAGAAAGCCCATGTCCGGCGCGAAGATGCGACCAGATCATCTCATACCATGTTAATCTTCGCGGGACAATCTCTCCGTAACCAATGGTACATCAACGAGTGTTATACAGAACCTACTGTCCCCACTACTTTCAAGTAATTTTCAACACACCCAGTAGATTTGGCGTCTTGGAGTAAGCTTATTCGCAACTGTAATCTTCATCGCTTCTCTTCAAGGGCCACCGCTGACACACTGTAAAGTCGTCATTGACCCTACACCTACCTGGTTCGCCTGAAGCAAGTCACGGCTGAACACTATTGTAAGAACATAATGCACGGGGTAGTTATAGGCTCCAGCCTTGCGTGCTCACTACTCCTCATGCAAGGGCTCACTGCTCCGTAAGGACACAACACACTGAAACGAACCCCTTTCAGGCGGGCCGGCACGCTTTATAGCACGACTGACGGGTACGAGCACCCTTTCTAGCCAGCCTATTCTGTTCTGTACAACACAGCACAACTGCCGTACCCTGACTTGCTTGCAAATTGCATTCTGAACTGCACAGTAGGAGAAGCCATTGGCTCGGCCATTAAATTACGCCTACGAGCAGCACTGGAAGGATGTTGCAGTGCATCAGTGCATTACCAAAAGCGTGTCAGATCGGTGGGAGATACAGATTCTCATCCCATCGAACACCGTATTAATAGGCGCCCCTATTGCCATTGAGGATATAATCTGGAGGCGCGTCAGCTGTCCTATTTATGCTGGATCGTCGATCGGATCACGGTGAAGCTTAGCATAATGCACCCTGTGCTTGATACGAATTCGAACTTGCCTTGCTAGCGCTGTAATTAAGGACCCGCTGCATGGTGTGCTTGCAACCACAACCAGAACTGGCCGCAAGTCTTTGCTGTGTGTCTGTAGAGCTTCATTTGTATCAGTCTCGTGGAGCCTATTGTTCACACATAATCCTAGAGAATGAGTGACGAATAGTAGTAATAGTATTGATTAACGTCTAGCGGGCTACAGACGAAGCCTGTGATCTTGGGATCCTACGGGGCACAAAGACGTGCTGAGCCAAGAGATTATATACAAAGTGTAGAACCCTAGAAAGCATTTCGTACGTGAGCTTGACCAGTCGGCCGTTTGGCTGTGACTTTCACCACCCGTCGAGATGGCCCACCAGATTCCCACAAGGATAGGAGTGGATATAAGGATATAGACCCGGGAGCTTGAGTCCGTACTCCGTAGGCGTACGAATTTTGAGTGACCGGGTGAAGGTTCTAGCATGTATATGCTGCTCAGAAGATGATGAAGTCTCTTAGGGGCTAGAAAAGGAAATTTTGGTCAATACAGACAAAAAGAGGCTCCAAGAGACACCAAGACTTCAGAATTACATGACAGCCTAGCCTTCGCCTTGAGCACGACTATGTAGCTGTTGTAGTGGCGAGAGGTCGCGACAAGCATACACAATTTCACCGTTACATGCACCCTGAGGTAAAAGACACCGGGCTCCACTCGTAGGCTCGTGCCGTAGCTATAGACGGCCACCACCTGAGCCGGACATCCATTTCCCTTGGGACGACGATGCGCTGAAGTTATGCTATCGGCCGAAGCACTGAGTGATACCGGTACAGTACCTACCCATCGATGATCGATCGGAGGGAGCACCGAGAAGTTTCTAACTCAATAGGGAGCCCCAGCCCATGCTCCCAAAACCCGATTCGATCACGATCCGATCAATAAGTCCAGATATAGCCAATCGCATCCCCGTATTTGAGTGCTGGCTGCACCATGGAACTACCTCCGTACATTCTCAGACCCTGCCTCTTCCACGCATACGTGCAGTCAACAACCTCTAAACATACCACTCCTATTGGGTGTAAGTGTTCAAAATACGTAAAGTTGTGGCATCAGCACCAAGCGGCTCATAATACTTACAGCAGCGGCCCCGTGTCTATCTGCCTGTCTGTCGTTTGAAAATCCGTGGCGGTGTGGAGAGGAAACTCCGCCAATGAACTTGATGATAATGGGGCGAAGCTGATTAAAAAGCTTTTCATATAGGATTCTTGCTGGAAATCCCGGAGTAAAGCTCCGTAGAGCAGAATGGTTCGGTCCGGAGTGTTGTTCAGAAGTTACTTCAGAAGGGCAGGGAGCCTGGTTTGGGTTGAAGAGCTAGTGCAGTATCAGAAGCTTTATGTGTGTGCTGCGGATGACCCTCCGTACATGATACTTAACGGTTCGGTACCGTTCCCATGGAGCGTCTGTTCGCTGAGCCGTGCCGTTATGAAAACGGCAGACTGCTTGCAAGTGTTTTGACAGCTGAAGCCGAGAAAGCTGTCGGTTAGAAAGCTTGAAGCAGTATCCTACAACGAGCTTGTAAGTACCTAGCGTCCCAGAATCCAGAGTCAGGTACGAGTAAGTAGGAATGAAGGAGAGTCATAATAGAGTAAAACGCTAGCATCTAAAACAAACTTAATTCTATCGAATTCCCATGTATAACCCGTGGCGGCTCCGTCACCATGATTATTGAGGAATAGGTTCGGAGACGGCCCCAACCATAACCATGAATTACGCAAGCAAGCAAGGCAAGCAAGCTGACGATTTACGAAGTAGAGACGGCAAATTCCCACCTTGCTCGCCACCACAACCATGAACAAGTACTTACGCCACCTGTGGCGTTCAACGACTCGCCTCCGTGGTGGACAGGAAAAGCGGCACTAATTTACAACGTGAACGTGTGCGACTTTGAAGAAGAGGATATTGAGTGCTGATTTTTATGTCCGTCTAGCACAAACTGGGATAGAGGAGGTGGACGTGCTGGGTTTCTCGGATGATATCCGGAGGTATTTCTTGGACTTTGTTCGCTCGTCATAGGGCATATGGACTTGGTATCCTTGATAATGGGGATAAGGGGACTGGCTCGAATTAATTTTGCTACTATGTCTAATAGGTTTGAGTGGCTGCACGTTCCTAAGAGGGCTTATGAGAAACTCCCAAGGTTGTTCTAGGAGATTTCAGGAAAGGTAGGTACCTACCTAAGTAGCAGACGAATCTCCTTTTGCCGCTCTATAGTTAAGCTCATGGTAAGCCAATAAGCGAATATCCTTAAGGCGATTTTTATTTGTCTATAAAGTTGACATTTAAGAGCCTTGCATTGTAAATAGTACGAAACTGGCATTCAGTTCAGGTCACCGTGAGTGAAGGACGAAAAGGTACAAATAACTGGTAATGCAGGAAACGTTTCCCCAGGCAAGTCGCTGATTCTTATTGCTCTCTTATCTAATATTACAGCTTGCGAAACCCAGTCTAATCCCTCTTCAGGGGCAAATATTTCTCCTCAATCCCATCCTTCGTAATAATCAAGATCTGAAGTCCATCACCAACCTCGATATGTCTCTCCACCGCACTATCAAACGCATCCTTGACCAAATCCTCAACTTCATTTCTCGGTAACGGGATTTTCTCTCGCTCCTGCAACGCATGACCCTCTCCGCTACCTGGCATATACTGGTTCTTGAAGTTGACCTGGTTGTCCAAGAATGGCATGATCAGACTTGCTGCCGCTCCCGCTGCTCTGCACTGCTCCCGCTCGTAGCTGCCCACAGGATCATACGAGTACACCGCGCCCTTGCCCTCCTCGTCCAGTCCACCTAGAATCGCAGTGACGTAGTAGGGGAAGAACCGCTTTCCGTAGAGAATGGTTGATAATCGCTGTGCGCAGGCCTTGACGCTCATGGGCTTGCCGTGCTGGTATCGGTACATCTTGACAATAGTATCCAGACGCTCCTTCAGTGCCTCTCCATCTGCAGCAAATCCTACCACTGATAGCACGAGCGTGGCATCGTCCTGGGATGATGTTGTGCCGCCGATCTTGAAGACTTTGGGAGCGTAGCGGGTGTTGATGCTGTAGCCGGAGGTAGATCGTGTGTCGCCTGCAATAATGCTGAAGTCGTTACCGGAGATCGCGAGAGTTGAACCACCGTTGTCAGTATATCTAGAGGGAGAGTTAGCAGTGTTGTACGAAGTACCTAGAGGTGTCCTTACGGGTAGAAAGAATGCTCTTTAAAGCCAGCTGCTGCGGTTGTTGGTGCTTGGCTGAAGGAGTAATTTGGGCCGTTCATGAGCGGGTTTTGACTGAACATTGCCGCCATCTTTGCTTTTGTGTGAGAGGGGGTTGTGGAGGTGTAGATGGAATGGATCAGTTTCGTTGTGGGTTTTAGACTTTCGGAGCTTGGATGAGATTTGAAGCTGTCGTGAGGTTGAACGCGCCTGCGTCGCTGCCTTTCAACACTAGCGCCAAAACACGACAGGGGTAGCTCTGGGCGGGCTGAAGCGGGTTCATCCGCATCAACACTTACTTCCCTTGCAACGAGCAGAACGCGCGAATTTCAGGGACATTATGGACACGTACGATATGCCTTTCAAGACCCAAGATACATATGCTAACACCGTCACAGTGCCTCCCGAAATATTCGCCGAAAAGCGCTGCAGAAGATTGCAGCCCTATCTGCTACGTCATCTACAACCCTCTACGAGACTTCAGATCTCGACAAGCTCTCCAAAGGATGTCCAAAGCATGCGAAGGTCAATGGCAAATCAAATGGCCATGCAAATGGTGGCTCGGGATCGTTGGCGGGCTCCCCCATGGTACAACGTTTACTCGCCTTGGGTTGGGAGAAGCTAACGGGGATATATTAGAGTATAAGAGAATTTGAGGTCCTGCTGGCTTTGTGCAAAGCAGCTCCTCTCCTCCAAACTCCTCATAGTGCAGAGAAGCTCATGAACCAATTATCTCCGTATATTCTGGAGGCTCACACTCAAGTCTTCCTCCCTTCGCCATATTTCCGCGAAATCGAACCTTGTCCAGTGGAGGCCTTGAGCAACAACCTTACCACTGCTCTTCTTAGGCTCGGAATAAACCATAATTATATGCGCGATGCGATTTCTGCAAAACTATGGAAGTATTTGCATCATTGTTTTGAGGCAGCTGAAGCCGCTTCGCCGTCTCAAGCGCTTGATTCGGACGATGGAAGTTATACTGAAGTCGAAGATGCCATTCAAACAGCAACAGTCACTATCTCCATCCTAGGATTTCTCCATGCAGCTGCTACTGACGCTAATTTCTGGACTGGGCCGGAACGGCTAACCTTAATACAGCGTGTGAAAAGGGTATTATCTGAAAGATTCTTGGTAGCAGTTGAGACGGCCTTTTCTACAATTCGCAATTCGAATAGTCCGAACGCCTCCGTGAAAGAGTGGAAACGATATGTTCGACATTATGCAGCCATTGGACGGCCTCTGGGAGCTATGCTTCTTCAACAAAGCTTTATGTGGCTTCTTGTAGCTGGATCTTCACTTTTAGACACAGATGTCGGTGTTCTGAGAGGGGCCGACATTCTGGATATACATATGGCAAACCCAGTTGCTTCTAGACCTACTTCTCGTCGTAGCGAAGAATTGGATTTTGAAACCATTGAAACCATGGCCAATATTGCAGCTGATGAGATGAGCCTTCTCGAAGATGGCGCTGACTATCTTCGCCTTGGATCGACCTGGCAGCAGCGATTGGCATTTTCCGTAAAAGCTAGCGCCCTTACGAGCTATCTGAATTGCGCTTTGGTTAATGAAGATGCTGCAGACCCCGATATTTTTATGTCCTGGCTGGAAGATACCCTTGCGGATTCCGTTCAAATGGCAGACGAAATACTAGCGAGCGTGGTTCTTCGTTCAATGGCTCTAATATCAAGAATTGCTCCAACTTTTGCGCCGAGTGTCAGCCGGTTGCTTCCACGCTTCATTGTCCAAGGCGGCCCACGAAGCCAGACAATTGCTCTCGCCTCTACCTGCTTGGCCCACGTCCTTCGAACTCTGTCACAAGATGCCATTATTACCACTTTGTATACCCTGGGGAACGTCCTAAGTTCTAGTTCCAGTGCTGATCGAGCCCTTGCTGGAGGGGCGAATGGCGATTTATCGTTGGATGGGCCTGTCAACTCTACATTCTACAATGGAAAACAATCCACGGGAAGTAGCATCTCTCTACCAATGAGTGGAGAAGAGGAGACTGCGGTTGTTTATGGAAACGTCGTACAGGCTATCTGTGGCATAGCCAGCTGTTGCAATGATCCCAAAATTACGGCTCTGGCCCAGTCAATGTTGGTTCAGAAGATCAACAAAGTCAACAGAGCAACCGATGCTCGTATAATCTCGGAGGCGGCTGGGCTTTCCTTGAGTGGGGGCCCACTCGAGTTTCGAGGCCTGCTTAAGCTCTATGCTAGAATAAGCCAAGATGGAGTGACACATAATAGTGAGATTTTACTGGACGCTGTAAGTGGATATTATTTGCTGTACACAACATTGATCGAGCTGACGGCGATTTTAGGTAATGAAAGCTCGGAACTTCTTATCATCGAACTTGCGCAAAGATGGTCCCTTGTACGATATTTATCTAGAGCATCTCCTCGAATCCATTATCAGCAAAGGTGATGTGCACCAGGCACAAACCAATCGAGAAGCAGATGTTGAAGTTGCCGCTCGGGACATCGGCCAGCTCTTACAGCCTCTTGCGATTCTGATGTCAAGTAACGATATGATTTCAGACGATAGCATTAGCGAAGAGACTCTGTCTCTTACCCGCGATGCGTGGTTTAATATTGTCGTTCATGGTTTCGCAACCAACACAGACCGTGGCAGGCAATACATCAATGAACTGCGGCTCATGGCAATCCATTCGAAGCCTCTCGTTGGAGAGCAGCGAGGTGAGCAAGTCGAGAGCGATATCGAACTCAATACGGTTCTTCGTCGCGGTATGAGTGCTGAACACGAGTCAATGCAAAAGAAACGCCTCACTTCACTTTTGCCATCCAGGTCTTCAGAAATCAGGAGCTTGAGCTACCGCAAAGTCATCTTCTTACAAGCAGCATATCTAGTCGAAACACTAAGGGCTGACTCGGGCGATTGCACCAAGGCTCTGATATACTTCATGGAGCCCAGCATGCGCCGAGGGGATATGAGTAGCACAATGGAAGCGATTACTATGGCAGTCATGGATACCTATTTGAAAAAGACGCTGAGCGGTCTAAATCCAACATTTTCAGCACCATATGTTGCGAAACAGCTTGCGCTGATCTTCAGTGGGTGCTGCTATCGTATTGAAAGAGTCCAGCAAGCGGCAATACTGTGTGCGGACAAAATGATCCGCGATGTTCCTTCTGCACTTTGCAAAACGTCCTCTCTCTTTGCACTTCTGGAATTGTTGTCTCTCATGTGGTCAAGCTGTTTGGAGGCTGAAACTGATGAATATGAATGGAAATCAACCTTCACATCCATTCGCGGAAAGGTTACAATCGAACTATCCGATGATTACAGTCTCGCCGGCGGACGCTGAACAATCTGTACAAAAGGGCGAAAGGATGGGTTACCGCTGTAATCAGCATTGCCCCCCTAGACGTGAAAGGTCTTTTGCAGACGTATCTCTCGGAGTACGACGATGATGGTGCTTACGGGCACGTATCACTAGGGAGATCCTTTGCAACGGAGATGGGATCCGTTATTCCAAGCTCAGATCAAAGACTTGGTGCGATAGATCGTCACGGCGATTGTAATATCAATACTGCGTCTGATTTCATCGCTCAGTATACCACCCGTCAAGAGTATCGATACGCAGAGGCACTACCGGACCATGATCCAGAATGGTTACATTTCATGAATCTGGAAAACCGACGTGGGTCTCTTGCTTCGAAGCCAGAAAAAGATGGTGATGATGCAGCGACCGTCCTTGCCCACATCGAGGCTCGCACTATCCAACGAAAATATATTCCAATCGGAGAACTCCGCGACGTTCTTCGAAGAGCTGCAGCACTTTTATGTCGATCAAAGAAAGACGAGTGTGCCATAGTGCATCACCTTGTCAGCATACCCTTTTCAATTTTCACGAAGCAGTCCATAAAACTTGGAATATCGCTTTGGTTGGGAGTGATTAATGAGAACCCACGTATGGAGCCACGGATCTTGATGGAAGTTGCACAGCAGTGGGAGTCAACTGTTCATCGAAGACTAGGCGTCTTTAACTCCAAATTCCAGTATGTGATTTGATTCCCATTAGGTTTTGCTAATACTGATCCGTACAGTCACCCAGATCCATTTTATGTAAAGGGAGAATTTGCCCCAAGCGATCGCGCGATGTTGTCGAAGAGACAGCAAACAGCATACAATCTTCTTGCGCCCCACACGCGTCTATTGCAATTTTTGGCGAGCCACTTCAATGCAAGCCGCCTCGGCAGCCCACACGTAGAGAAGGCATTCATCAGAATCTTAAACATTACACTAGATGGCTTAAAGCATGCGACGGATCATCCACTTGCAAGAGAAATCAGATTGCAAATTGTTTTGTTTGGCCTTAAAGTCATAAAGCACGTAACTGCTCTAGATCTCAGCTCTCGATGCCAGCTCAAGAACAAGCTCTTGTCGGCAGCCTTGAGTTGGTTTACTTTTGCACCCAAATGGTCTTTTGGCGGGAACAGATTACAATTGAAGGCAGAGGTCCTCTTACTTGAAGATGTTTCCCAAGCTCTGAAGGGTGTACCGATGACGGGGAATATACCAGTACCGCTTTCGAAATCCCTACAAGCAAAAGAGAATCTGTTGCAGGCTTTGATGGAAAGTGAGCATACTAGACTAACTGTTTGGTTGTTCCCGTTGGGCGAGTCTACACAACCATCGAGTCAGAAATCAAAGGGCCTTAACGAGGTACGTCTACTTCGCTTCCCATCTAAGGTTTGTCAGCTAATTATGAACAGGCTGTCCTCTCGGGATTAGTGCGAACTGCATGGACCGAAAGCCCAGCATTGGCAATCGAATTAATCACAAGATTCCCGTCTGCTAGACTTCACAAAGAGGTTCGATGGCTTCTACTGAACTTCCCAGACAAGGCAATATCGGAACCGGAGGCAGTGCAGGTGTTGCTTGGGGATGCATTACCCAACGATGTCTCGTTTCAACTAAAGGTACTTGTCACGAATTCCCGTAATCATGAATAAGCTAACGGCCTCAGTATTTACTGTTTTGGGCACCTGTAAATCCAATCACCGCAGTCACTTATTTCTTGCCTGCTTACCGCAACCATCCATTCATCTTACAATACGCCATGCGAGCCTTGGAAAGTCATTCCGTGGATGTGACATTTTTTTACGTCCCCCAGATTGTGCAAACCTTGCGTTATGATGCCCTCGGATATGTCGAGAGATATATTGTAGAGACTGCACAGTTCTCACAGCTTTTTGCACATCAAATCATCTGGAACATGAAGGCTAATGCTTTCAAAGACGAAGATTCGCAAATTGTAAGTGCTATGAAAAAGAAATTCTGTGACGATGATGCTGATTGAACTCCAGCCCGATGCTGTCAAACCAACACTGGATAAAGTAACGAGCCGCATGATTGCAAGCTTCTCCGGGGTCGACAAAGGTTTCTTTGAGCGCGAATTTGAGTTCTTCGACGAGGTCACGAATATTTCTGGAAAACTGAAGCCTTTCATTAAGCGCCCAAAGGAAGAGAAGAAACAAAAGATTGAAGAGGAGCTACGGAAGATCAAAGTCGACGTTGGGGTCTACTTGCCTAGTAATCCTGACGGGGTGGTTATTGGTATTGATAGAAAATCCGGGAAACCGCTCCAGAGTCATGCTAAAGCACCTTACATGGCAACCTTCCGCATCCAGAAGAGTAAAGGTGATATGGAAGGCACCGATGAGCTTTTGGAGGAAACCAACAAGAATGGCCCAGGTCCAAAAGATGATACAATTGAAATATGGCAATCTGCCATTTTTAAAGTTGGAGACGATTGCCGGCAAGATGTTTTGGCTCTCCAGATGATTGCTGCATTTCGAGGGATCTTCAACAACGTTGGTCTTGACGTCTATGTATTCCCTTACCGCGTCACAGCAACGGCACCTGGCTGTGGTGTTATTGACGTTTTGCCAAACTCAATCTCTAGGGACATGGTTGGTCGAGAGGCTGTTAATGGTCTTTATGACTATTTCGTCTCGAAATATGGCAATGAAGACTCTCCCCGTTTTCAGGAAGCACGAAGCAACTTTGTAAAAAGTATGGCTGCTTACTCGATCATTTCATTCTTGTTGCAATTCAAAGATCGACACAATGGCAACATCATGATTGATGACGCTGGGCATATTTTGCATATCGATTTTGGATTCTGTTTTGATATTGCACCTGGAGGCGTCAAGTTTGAAAGAGCGCCGTTTAAGCTTACAACCGAGATGGTCGCTGTCATGGGTGGCAGCACTGACCACCAGGCCTACAAGTGGTTCGAGGAGCTGTGCGTCAAGGCATACCTGGCTTCTCGGCAATACACAGAGAAGCTGTCCCAGTTGGTGCTGCTGATGATGGATTCTGGTCTCCCATGCTTCAAGCCAGAAACCATCCAGCACTTTAAAGAAAGGTTCGTCTTGGAGAAGAGCGAGAGGGAGGCAGCAGACTTTATGAAGGGTTTGATCAAGAAGAGCCAGGGCAGTTACTCCACTGGGGTTTATGATCAGTTTCAACTGCTCACTAACGGTATTCCGTACTAGACGAAGAGTTACACATTAGGATATCAGTATTAATTAGATATTCACGAAGTGTTTCAAGCCTTCAATCGATGCTTTCCATATTGGCGTGTCAAAGTTGGGACGAGGAGCCAGTGTTGCCATCTAGTTTCGAACCTACCTTAAGGGAACAAGTTACAAATCCTTCAAATCCACGCTAAACCTGCTACATTGTCTTCCGCATATACTGACGTACCCTGGCTCGGGCTGGAAACAAAAAGCGGCGCTCAGCATCACGAATTTTACCTGGCATATCATAAACTAGTGCCGCTTTTTCTGTCCACCGAGCTCCCCCCCAAAACTCCATATAAACTTCTCCACAACTCACCAGTAAACCAATTCATTTGTCTTTACTAAATCAACCATCATCAACAAACAAGATGACTACGCCCTTCACCCTAGACAACCGCGCTCAAAGCGGATTCCAAAACGCTGCCCTCTATGACACACACCGCCCATCTTACCCACCTGAAGCCGTCTCCAAACTCCTCACACACCTCAATCTCGCAGGCGAAGCAGGAGCAAAGATCGTAGACTTGGCGTGTGGAACGGGCAAGTTTACGGAATTGCTGGCGAAGAGGGAGGAGGGGTTTGAGGTGGTGGGCGTGGAGCCCCATGCTGGGATGAGGGAGGAACTTGCTAAGAAGGGGCTGGAGGGAGTCGTGGTTAGGGGTGGGGATGCGGGGAATATGGGGGTTGAGGAGGGGTGGGCGGATGGGGTTGATTGGCTGCTCAGGTAAGACTTCTT